>JAVIAB010000156.1:47171496-47333573 GCA_032433765.1 Megaustenia siamemsis
AAAAAAATGATGAAGTCTTAAAACAATTAAAAATGAGAAGAGAACTACTGAGCACAAATCAAATGAGATTTTGGAGGCATGTTAAAAGACACAACAGCCAACTAAAAGTAATCTAGGACAGGAAAATACAAGGTAAAAGAGGCAGAGATAGACCAACTCTAACATGGACAAGTACCATCAAAAGATGGACAAGTCAACCTATGACAGCCTGCACTATCAAAGCAAGAGAGAGAGAGAGAGAGAGAGAGAGAGAGAGAGAGAGAGAGAAAGCGGAATGACACTCCATGATAGCAAACCCTCGCTGCGAAAACGGCACTCAGTGAGGATAAGTGCAGAGCAGTGCTAGTAGATTATAGGTTAAACATAAATTTATTGATTATAATTATATCTGTGTAAATATTAGATTAGTCAATAGTTAACATTCCTCTTATTCTTCTTCTTTCCTTTCTCATTTGCCTTTCAGCGTCGAGGATAGATATAATTTGCGGTCTTTTGCTCATCTATTAGCCTCTGCATCACAGAAATAAAAAGCAGAATAGCTCAGGCCAAAATAGCATTTCAGAAGGTTAAAAATATCTTATGCAACAAATCTATGTCAATAAAAATGAGAAAGAGAGTTCATCGATGCTATATAGAACCAATTCTGACCTATGGAAGCGAATCATGAACTGTGGACAAACAAATGAAAAGACGATTGGAGGCCACAGAGATGGGATTTCTCAGAAGAATGTTGAAAGTTCCCTGGACAGCTAAAAAGACCAATGAGGAAGTTCTCAAAGAGGCCAACATAAGAAGGGAGCTCTTTAAAAAACATCAGAAAGAAGCAATCAACATTTTATGGGCACATCATGAGAAGAGGAAAGTTGGAATACTTGGTTACAACTGGCAAAATAAAAGGAAAGAGAGATCGCGGGCGACAAAGAGAGAAAATACTGGATAGCTTGGTGTCATGGCATGGAAAACAGTCAACAACAGAACTGATACGATGCACTATAGATAGAAGATTGTGGAGGGACATGATCGCCTACGCCAACCGGTATGGCACATGATGATGATTTGTCTCTAATGCTGTTATGTTTCCTAGTGTTTCTAATATTCCATTAATCCATATTTTCGTGGTCAGCCCTTGTGTCTGGTGTTCTCACAACGTTTATTGAAGGCTTGGTGTGTAGTGTTTTGCTCTTTCTGCATTATCAAGTGGTCAAACCATTTTATTGGCTGATTCTTTACATATTCTATATAGGGAATTATTCCTAACTTTTTTTCTCACTTCTTCAATTCTGATCTTATCTCACATCTCTTATCTCACATCTCTTATCTCGCATCTCTTATCTCACATCTCTTATCTCACATCTCTTATCTCACATCTCTTATCTCACATCTCTTATCTCACAGCCTGTTTCATTTCATTCATCAGTAAGGAAAAAATATGATAGACCGTTTAATATTTATCATTATAGACATCCTGTTTTGATAATATCAATAAAGATGGTCTGTGGTGATGGCCTAGTTTCATTATTGATCAATAGAGACAGTTTGTGCTAACATTGATTATGAATTATATATATATATATATATATATATATATATATATATATATATATATATATATATATATACCTAGTGCTAATATTAATATAAAATGCTTACATTTACTGAAATTGATCAATAAAGTGGTTAACATCATGTACAAATTTTCATAGACCACCAAGCCCTCCATGTATTCATGAAATCAAGTTTCTCATGAATCCGTCATTTGATTTCTTTCCATCATCATTATTAAGTACTCTGCAGACATAAGGGAATATATCTCTCTACAACTGTTTCTTATCTCTGCATACATAAGAGAATATATCTCTCCACAACTTTCCCTTATCTCTGCAGACATAAGTGAATATATCTCTCCACAACTTTCCTTTATCTCTGCAGACATAAGTGAATATATCTCTCCACAACTTTCCCTTATCTCTGCAGACATAAGTGAATATATCTCTCCACAACTTTTCTTATCTCTGCAGACATAAAAGAATATATCTCTCTACAACTTTTTCTTATCTCTGCAGACATAAGGGAATATATCTCTCCACAACTTTTTCTTATCTCTGCAGACATAAGGGAATATATCTCTCCACAACGTTTTCTTATCTCTGCAAACATAAGAGAATATATCTCTCCACAACTTTCCCTTATCTCTGCAGACATAAGAGAATATATCTCTCCCCAACTTTCCCTTATCTCTGCAGACAAAGGTGAACATGTCTGTCCACAACTCTCTGCGCCTGTTTATCGGTGTAAAACCAATGAATTACAATTCTCCGGCCCTTATAACACCACCACAAAAATAATGACTGTTTGAGCCTGATTTTGAAACTAACCTTTCTATTTGCTTGTGCCTCTTTTAGAACATCTTTATCGCTCATTTTAGCTATTCAGTTTATTCTCAATATTTTCTGTAAAACCACGTTTCTGTGGGCACCAATGAATTTTCTTGTCCGCTGTAAAAATTTTCTGAACTCGTATCCATATGTCAAGACTAGCTCTATACAACATTGAAGTACTTTATTTTTCTTATTTTAATTTATAAAAATAGGTTGCATCATATTTTTTTTCTCATTTTAATTTATAAAAATGGGTTGCATAATATGTTTTTTCTCATTTTTTTTTTGGGGGGGGGGGGGGGGGGGAGAATGCTTATACTTCCTGGGCTATTCTGCATCTTACCTCATTTATGCATCTACCATCTGAAGTTAACAACATTCATAAGTATTCATATGCATTGACCTGTTTTAACATTGATCCATTACTTTTTAATTATGCATTTAGAAGATGTCTTTTTCTTTGTCGCAGCAACCACTTCTGTCTTTTTTTCTGTTGATGCTAAGGCCTATTTATGTGGGTTATCTAGGTTTATTTTGTTTGTACATTCTATCACTAGAGAGGTACTAGTGAAGTTGTTATATCACTAGAGAGGTAATAGTTAAAGTTGTTATATCACTAGAGAGGTACTAGTAAAGTTGTTATATCACTAGAGAGGTACTAGTAAAGTTGTTATATCACTAGAGAGGTACTAGTAAAGTTGTTATATCACTAGAGAGGTACTAGTAAAGTTGTTATATCACTAGAGAGGTACTAGTAAAGTTGTTATATCACTAGAGAGGTACTAGTAAAGTTGTTATATCACTAGAGAGGTACTAGTAAAGTTGTTATATCACTAGAGAGGTACTAGTAAAGTTGTTATATCACTAGAGAGGTACTAGTGAAGTTGTTATATCACTAGAGAGGTACTAGTAAAGTTGTTATATCACTAGAGAGGTACTAGTAAAGTTGTTATATCACTAGAGAGGTACTAGTAAAGTTGTTATATCACTAGAGAGGTACTAGTGAAGTTGTTATATCACTAGAGAGGTACTAGTAAAGTTGTTATATCATTAGAGAGGTACTAGTAAAGTTGTTATATCACTAGAGAGGTACTAGTAAAGTTGTTCTATCACTAGAGAGGTACTAGTGAAGTTGTTCTATCACTAGAGAGGTACTTGTAAAGTTGTTATATCACTAGAAAGGTACTAGCAAAGTTGTTCTATCACTATGAAGCTTACTTTCTTTCTCTCTGTCTCTCTCTCTCTCTCTCTCTCTCTCTCTCTCTTTCTCTCTCTCTCTATCATAAAAAGGTCTCGGTAGTCACATAGAAATTATCTTTGAGTAATGAAGTGTTAGCAACCTCCTTGTACTAAGCCTCAGTTTCATGAGGTGGAATGGCTAGTTTGTTTTCTCGCTGTCTTTCCGTCACTGAGATTATCTATAGAAGTCATTTAAAGTGGCTTGCTGGACTCTGAGAGTTAATTAATTCGGGGAAAAAGCGTTTGTATCAACTGACATTTGAACCATTTACCTTTAGATCAACAGGCACGTACACTAACCACAAAACCACCGGGCTCTCACCGCCAAATAGTCAAACCAGACAACTGAACTTTCTAGTAGTATTATTTATTCGTAATTGTGTTTCTGTGTTTCTCTTCCCTTCTATTATTTTTTTCCATTGTTGCAATAGTTTCTAGTTTTTCACATCTCTTGATGTGACCAATGGGAATTAACACGAGTGAATGATTTGAAACAATATCCATGTTTTATGTTTATTGCTAAATTGTGTGCTTATTGCAATGATGAAAAAGCCTTTTAAAACAACATCCATCATTTCTCAACGCCAACACTGCTTTTAAAATGCCTGGAGCCTTTTATTTATTGCAAAAATGATGAAGTCTTTTAAATGCAACGATGTCTTGTTAGTGCAAAGAAGCCTTTTTCTTATTATGCGAATCTTTCTCCATCAACTCTCACCGTATCGTAATGAGGCACACTGATGTCTTTCACAATCATTGTTCAATCAACATCGAACCTCGCAATGAAGCCTTTAAAAACAACATCCATAACGCCAACACTTCTTTATTATATTTCTTGGAGCCTTTTTATTTACTTTCGCTTCATGTCTTCTATATCATACTACTTCTATTGACAATCTCTCTACGTTCTCCATGACATTACTTTCTTTCCATTCGCCTTACCCTATCGCTAATCTCTGTCGTTAATCTAACATTTTCTAAACTAGCTACATTCGGCCGTTTCCCTACTTTGGTACGTTCCCCATCGAACGCACCACCCTAACCTATTCTATCTATCGCTAACTATCGGCCTATTTCATTGCAGTTTCTTGTCTTCCCTAACCTATCTACTCTGTATGACTGTTCCTTTCCCTGATGTTGACCACTTCTCTTCTCACGTCCTCTCAGTACGATGTTCCGGCTCCAAGTCTCTCACGTGGGAATAATAGAACAAAGAAGTATGTGTTAGCACTCGGAAAAATTGACAGACAAACAACAATAGAAAAAAACGAAGAACAATATATGGTCCGAAGTGGGATCGAACCCGTACTCAGTGGCACCGCGCCTTGCCACGAGAAGCCGAACGCTTGGTACACTGCCACGCAGCCAACTAAAAAAATTGGCTATTGCAGTAGTGTCTTCCACGAAAGGCGATCTCAATGACTATAGCATACTCTCACGTCCTCTCAGTACGATGTTCCGGCTCCAAGTGACTAGTCTCTTCTAGTCACCTCACTACCGTAACCCCGTACCACGTCATACCCCTTACTTTACGTCATTTTCTCTTCTGCACAAGTAAGTGCTCAATCTATATTTCCCTATACTCTATCTCCCGGTGTGTACTTCTTTCACACCCTTCCTCGCGGAAGTGCCCAATCTATATTTCCCTATTCTCCATTCCCCTCTATTATATACTCCTATCCGTACCTTCTCTGCTATATGCTAACATTAATCAATACAAGGCTAACAATGATTGATTCTAGAAAAATTGAAGTTAACTTTTATTTCATTAATACAAAAAAACTTGTCAACATTGGCATTCACAAAACAAACGAGGTTACAGTTGATTATGCGGGATTAATACGAGATCACATCTCAATATGAAATCAATGAAATAATAATTAGCTGCTTAAAGTTATTTGAATAACCAAGGTGAAATGAAACAACAGCAAAAAAAAAAAAAAAAAAAAAAAAAAGCAAAAGTGTAAAAAAACAAAAAAGGATTCATAATGTTCGGAAAATAAATGAGAGCATAAAAGGGATATGTTAATAATTCACCAAAATAATTTATGAGAGTTTTTACAGCAGCAATGACGTCAAATGTAATAAATGTCCATTTTATTAGCACACTAAAAATAGTAACATTTGCTTAGTATGGCTGTGACATTGATTAAGTTTAGTCTAGGTTTATGTTTGATCCGCGATAGCTCAGAGGGTAGTGAACTGAGCTACAATGGACAGGAGATCGGGTTCAATCCTAATGGACACTTCTGGGTTTCCCCCAGACTTAATTGGGCACCGGATTTTTTTTTCTGGAAAAGTAAACGGCACAGGCGTAATACAGACCACATTACCCCAAAAATTAAGATCCGAAGGCCCGTAAAAAATATGGTCACTAACACAATATTCCCTTTAGGTCATTTGGCGTGACGGGAGCTCTTTACTTTACTAAGTTTATGTTTATCGGCAGAGAAAGTTCATGAGCAATCATCTATATCATTCATTTTTTTAATTATTATTTTTCCCCTTCTTTTTCTTCTTATTGTTTCCTCTTCTTTTTCTTCTTAATTTTCCTCTTATTCTTTTTCTTCTTATTTTTCCTCTTCTTCTTTTCTCCTTTATTGTTTTTTCAGATAGTTTTTTTTTTTTTTTTTTTTAAAGGAGGGATCAAGTCATCAGACTTCCCCTACGCACTGCCCACAATAGAATGAGAAACCACATATTCACCAAATTCAAAATAGGTACAACCAGCCAATGCCACTGTACACTGGACAACATGCCAACAAAACATGTTCTACAGGATTGCCCCCAGTACACAGACTTGAGAAGAGCAATGTGGTCCACACCCACCTCCCTGGAAGAGAAACTATATGGGGCAATCGATTCGCTTAAACAGACAGCTGACTTCATGAGAGAGTCTTGAATATTACTCTGATTGAGACTTGCTCGCAGAGAGAGAGAGTGTGTGAGAGATAGTAGGTACTTCGGAAACCGATAGACGCCGTTTCCAAAATTTCAGTTGCTAGGCAAATGGCCAACAAAAGTGTAGCGCATGTCCGAAACTATCGGAATATCTCAGATAGTTGTTTTTTTTTTCCATTTCCTTATCCACTCTTAAAAGATGGTTTTTAAAAAAAAAGCACAGCTACATTCTATGATGATTCGCAGAAAACTGTGCTGTCTACGCGTTTCAGACTGAGATATTAAGAGGTTCTCAATATTTCAATGAGAAGGTTTGAATACCTATAGATGTGTCGGGAGCGCAGTGATGATAATCCCAAGTTAACATATTTGACTTCAGCACAAAATTGCTTAATACTGTGTTTATTGTTGCTTTTTAAATATCTGCTTCGTGTCCAGATTAGTTCGTCTGTTTCCATGGTAACTTTACGGAAGCAGGGTAACATCTTGGTTTATTTATGTTGATTAATTTCATCTCAAGCATGGCCCAGTGTCATCAGTCTCAGCTCCATCCAGTGTCATCAGTCTCAGCTCCATCCAGTGTCATCAGTCTCAGCTCCATCCAGTGACATCAGTCTCAGCTCCATCCAGTGTCATCAGTCTCAGCTCCATCCATTGTCATCAGTCTCAGCTCCATCCAGTGTCATCAGTCTCAGCTCCATCCAGTGACATCAGTCTCAGCTCCATCCAGTGTCATCAGTCTCAGCTCCATCCAGTGTCATCAGTCTCAGCTCCATTCAGTGTCATCAGTCTCAGCTCCATTCAGTGTCATCAGTCTCAGCTCCATCCAGTGTCATCAGCCTCAGCTCCAACCAGTGTCATCAGTCTCAGCTCCAACCAGTGGCATCAGTCTCAGCTCCATCCGTGTAATCAGTCTCATCTTCAACCAGTGTCATCAGTCTCAGCTCCACCCAGTGTCATCAATCTCAGCTCCAACCAGTGTCATCAGTCTCATCTTCAACCAGTGTCATCAGTCTCAGCTCCACCCAGTGTCATCAATCTCAGCTCCATTCAGTGTCATCAGTCTCAGCTCCATCCAGTGTCATCAGTCTCAGCTCCAACCAGTGTCATCAGTCTCAGCTCCAACCAGTGTCATCAGTCTCAGCTCCATCCAGTGTCATCAGTCTCAGCTCCATCCAGTGTCATTAGTCTCAGCTCCATCCAGTGTCATCAGTCTCAGCTCCATCCAGTGTCATCAGTCTCTGCACCATCCACGGCATCCAGTGTCATCAGTCTCAGCTCCATCCAGTGTCATAAGTCTCAGCTCCATCCAGTGTCATCAGTTTCAGCTCCATCCAGTGTCATCAGTCTCAGCACCATCCACGGCATCCAGTGTCATCAGTCTCAGCTCCATCCAGTGTCATCAGTCTCAGCTCCAACCAGTGTCATCAGTCTCAGCTCCATCCAGTGTCATCAGTCTCAGCTCCATCCAGTGTCATTAGTCTCAGCTCCATCCAGTGTCATCAGTCTCAGCTCCATCCAGTGTCATCAGTCTCTGCACCATCCACGGCATCCAGTGTCATCAGTCTCAGCTCCATCCAGTGTCATAAGTCTCAGCTCCATCCAGTGTCATCAGTTTCAGCTCCATCCAGTGTCATCAGTCTCAGCACCATCCACGGCATCCAGTGTCATCAGTCTCAGCTCCATCCAGTGTCATCAGTCTCAGCTCCATCCAGTATCATCAATCTCCGCTCCATCCAGGACATCCAGTGTCATCAATCTCAGCTACATCCAGTGTCATCAGTCTCAGCTCCATCCAGTGTCATCAGTCTCATCTCCAACCAGTGGCATCAGTCTCAGCTTCATCCAGTGTCATCAATCTCAGCTCCATGCAGTGTCATCAGTCTCAGCTCCATTCAGTGTCATCAGTCTCAGCTCCAACCAGTGGCATCAGTCTCAGCTCCATCCAGTGTCATCAGTCTTAGCTTCATCCAGTGTCATCAGTCTTAGCTCCATCCAGTATCATCAGTCTCAGCTCCATCCAGTGTCATCAGTCTCAGCTCCATCCAGTGTCATCAGTCTCAGCTGCATCCAGTGTCATCAGTGTCAGCTCCAACCAGTGTCATCAGTCTCAGCTCCATCCAGTTTCATCAGTCTCAGCTCCATCCAGTGTCATCAGTCTCAGCTCCAACCAGTGTCATCAATCTCAGCTCCATCCAGTGTCATCAGTCTCAGCTCCATCCAGTGTCATCAGTCTCAGCTTCATCCAGTGTCATCAGTCTCAGCTCCATCCAGTGTCATCAATCTCAGCTCCATCCAGTGTCATCAGTCTCAGCTCCATCCAGGGCATCCAGTGTCATCAGTCTCAGCACCAACCAGCGTCATCAGTCTCAGCTCCATCAAGGGCATTCAGTGTCGTCAGTCTCAGCTCCAACCAGTGTCATCAATCTCAGCTCCATCCAGAGCATCCAGTGTCATCAGTCTCAGCTCCATCCAGAGCATCCAGTGTCATCAATCTCAGCTCCATTCAGGGCATCCAGAATCATCCGTCTCAGCTCCAACCAGTGTCATCAATCTCAGCTCCATCCAGGCATCCAGTGTCATCAGTCTCAGCTCCATCCAGTGTCATCAATCTCAGCTCCATCCAGTGTCACCAGTCTCAGCTCCAACCAGTGTCATCAGTCTCAGTTCCATCCAGGCATCAAGTGTCATCAATCTCAGCTCCAACCAGTGTCATCAGTCTCAGTTCCATCCAGTGTCATCAGTCTCAGCTCCATCCAGTGTCACCAATCTCAGCTCCAACCAGTGTCATCAGTCTCAGCTCCATTCAGTGTCACCAATCTCAGCTCCAACCAGTGTCATCAGTCTCAGCTTCATCCAGGGCATCCAGTGTCATCAGTCTCAGCTCCATCCAGTGTCATCAGTCTCAGCTCCATCCAGGGCATCCAGTGTAATCAGTCTCAGCTCCATCCAGTGTCATCAGTCTGAGCTTCAACCAGTGTCATCAGTCTCAGCTCCATCCAGTGTTATCACTTTCAGCTCCAACCAGTGTCATGAGTCTCAGCTCCATCCAGGGCATCCAGTGTCATCAGTCTCAGCTCCAACCAGTGTCATCAGTCTCAGCTCCATCCAGTGTCATCAGTCTCAGCTCCATCCAGGGCATCCCGTGTCATCAGTCTCAGCTCCAACCAGTGTCATCAGTCTCAGCTCCATCCAGGGCATCCAGTGTCATCAATCTCAGCTCCAACCAGTGTCATCAGTCTCAGCTACTTCCAGTGCATCCAGTGTAATCAGTCTCAGCTCCAACCAGTGTTATCAGTCTAAGCTTTTTTTATTCCAGGTTATGCGACCTCGAGTAGAAAAGTAGAAAGCCCCCGTCACGCCAAGTGGCGTATAGGAAATATGGTGTTAGTGACCATAATTTTTAAAGACCTCCGGCACATGATTTTTGGGATAATGTGATCGGTATTACGCCCGTGCTGCTTTACTTTCCCATAAAATAGTCCGGTACCCATTTAAGGCTGGGCGAACCCGGAAGCCGTCGAACTCTTGTCCTTTGTAGTTCTGTTCACTAACCACCGAGCCATCACGGCTCCCCATGCGACTTCGAGTGCCTAGTTCTATTTGAGCTAACTAATTTACATTATTTGCTTATATGTAACAGCTAGTCCAGCTGCTCTATTAATTTGCATTAATGACTAACACAGGTGTGGTTTTGCTCATTGACACTTATTTATAAAATGATAAACCAGTTGTATTGTCTAGTCTTCTCTTTTTATATCCACCATGAAGCCAGTGTGGATGTATTGTTTTACTCTTCTCCTTCTTCTACCTTTTTAGCTCCCAGTGGAGCATAGGTCTTCAACAAACACTTTCCAAGTCGTTCTGTTTTTTGCCATTCTTATAAGATCATTCCATGTCTTCCCCATCATCTTCATCTCTGCTTCTATCTGTCTTCTCCAATAATTCCTTGGTCTTCCTCTTTATCTTTTCCCCTGGGATTCCAAAAAGGGCCTGTTGTGTAATACTCTCAGTTGGCTTCCGTAGTGTGTGTCCTATCCAGCGCCATCGTCTTCGCTGTATCTCTTTATCCACTGGTGTTTGACTGGTACATTTCCATAATTCTATGTTAGTGATTTTGTCCTGCCATTTCCATCCTTTTATTCTGCGTAAGCATCCATTAATGAAAGTCTGTATCTTCGTGATTGTCAACTTTGTTGTTCTCCATGTTTCACAGCCATATAATAGGACCGCCTTAACATTTGAGTTGAAAATGTGTATTTTTGTATTTAACCTAGTTTCTTTGGATTTCCATATGTTTCCCAGTGCAATGAAAGCTCCTCTTGCTTTATATATCGTTTACTGTTTTACCAGTTTAGTATAAAGCTGCAACATTTACTATTTTCATCCTCACACGTTTATCTTCTGTATGGATAGATAGACCTGTTTAGCAATTTTTTTTTCCACTGACAGCTGCCATTTTAGGCAATTTTTTTGTACAAATTAAACTTGAAACTGCCAATGATTTTTTTAAACATGTTCCAAGGGTTCTTTAATATGCGTTTGTGTGCACAAGAGACTCCTGTTTTCGCCGTTTTCCGAGAGGGTTAAACATCGGATTTCACTAACCGGATACCAGGGTACGGTAAATCCATGAAGAAACCACGGGTTCAATTTGTGAAAATTTCCCACTGCCTGTTGTGGGAGTCGAACCCGGAACCTTTCTGTCCAGAGGCTGACGTCATACCTCTAGACCACCCAGACCTCGTGTTGTTTAGCGAATGATGATATCGAAAAAATAAACTAAATGTTTGGACATCTGAACAAAATGAAACCCAACAAATCTGCAAAAATCTTCGTATGTGAAATTATCAGGTTAAGAGGTGAATGGACGACCCAGGAAAAGATGAGGTCAAGGTCAAGGTCAAGGTAAAGGTAGAGGTAAAGGTAAAGGTAAAGGTAAAGGTAAAGTACAAGACTTGAACCAGCGTCTTAGCACGCCGCGAGTTTACACCTATATGTGCTCGGCCGCCTATCCAGAAATGTTCGGAGATTTCTGGATAGTGTCGCTTCAAGCATCGAAACTCACGATGCGAGGCAACATTCCTCACCTTCCCAGGGTAATACAATCGTACCCATTTCTGCCAACGGCTGGGTCGACCGTGTAGGTATTTTTTTTTCCAACCACGATTAAAATTCACACTGCACCCAGCGGGAATCGAACACGGGTTGTCCGAACATCGGTAGTCCAGTCGGGTGGTAGGCTACCGCGGCCCCCGAGATGAATAGACCGACAAAAGAACAAACAACAACTTTCTTTACGACACATATTACCATTGCTGGAGTATGTCGGGGAGAGGCGGGGGAGGGAGCCCTCACGACAGGACCAAAGGGATAAAGGCCGCTTGGTCAAAGCAGTCGCCACGACTCAGGATTTTTATTTCACCCGATAGAAAAAATCGTTTCTGTTTACTGCGGGTTTCGAACACCATACGTCGGCTTTTCAGCCAGCGAATAATGGTTTTCGCAGCACGGCCACGCGCACCTCCTAAAGGTCGACACGGTCACTACTAAATAAACTCATTATGACAAAATGGCAGCCAATCAAGTAACACAATTATTTAATGTTCAGAAGGACACTCATCTCTGTGGCAACTCACAGTACAAGCAGTATAGCAAAAGAATAGTAATTTAAGATTGGTTTAGTAGTTCCTCTTTATTACATTTTAAAACATCAAAAAATGCGAGTTGGGGGGCAAGGCGCCTCGCTGTAACAGAGCAAGCAGCTGTCAGCGACCCATAGCTGATGGTTTGCACCACGATGAACTAGAACCATTCATACACTGCTTCACCTCTTCACGGTGCCTCTAGAAACAGTCTAACCAGTTTACACTGGCCAAGTGTGTAGGGATCGAAGAGGGAATGCAACCCTGTACTCAAAAATGTCATACTGAAGTCAGATGTATTTGGTCAAAGGTACAAATAAACACAACGCAAGGACGGATGACGAAGAGGGCCTATATATTCCTTTAGTAGTCATTGGGTGAACATCAAAAAGAAAGAAAGATAGAAAGAAAGAGAAAGAAAGAAAGAAAGAAAGAAAGAAAGAAAGAAAGAAAGAAAGAAAGAAAGAAAGAAAGAAAGAAAGAAGAAAGAAAGAAAGAAATTCTTCTTCTTTCTTCTTCTTCTATCCTTCCTCTGCTGCCGTTGGCGTCGAGGGGAGAAACAATCTGCGATTCTTTGCTCTTCTGTTGGCCTCTTCTGATGTTATCCCTCCTAGTGACTCTAGTATTCCCTTTATCCATCTCTTTCTCGGTCTTCCTCTTAATCTGGCGTTTTCGTAGCGTTTGTTTATGGCTCTCTGAGTCATTGTTAGTTCTTTTTGTCTTGTTATGTGGCCGAACCAATTTATCTGTTGTTTCTTTATGTATTCGATGGCTGGTTCAATTTCGAGTTTCTTCCTCAGGTCAGTGTTTCTTACTCTCTCCCTTAAGCTGTTTCCTGTCATTCTTCTGACATTCTTCTGACACATTTCATTTCGGTGGTCGTTATCTTTCTTATTGTTCTAGAGTCCAGCGTCCAATTCTGGCACTGACAGCACAGAGTTGGTAGAAAAATTGAAGAAAGAAATTGATTGACCATTTTAATCTAACATGAACATATATCAATCTGCAAACAAATTCAAATAAATTATTAACATTCTTTATGACAACTATCTTCCCCAGGTATATGCTCATTTCTTGCAGAGGAATTGGCATCCACAGTAAGAATAAGAAATTTTCCATACCTACTTTTAGACATAGCATGACCATAGACAGGAGTTAATTTTCTTCTGTGAATTCTTTAGCTCTTGTGGTGTTAAGCAAACAGGAATCTCCATTCACATTTTAAACTCCATGAACCTTGTGATAGTTGGAATCTGTTGAAAAAGTCTGTTGCAACTCTTTCTTGGAGTTATCAGGGAGCGTTTCAATCAAACAAGATGGCACAGCGAACGTATATCTCAGAGATCCATGTGCCGATCAAGAAAGATGATATGAGCTTTCAGGACAGGCAGATCAAGCAGTGGGGAGAGTTGGAGAACAGAATGCAGGTAAGATGTGGTATAGTCCGTTCAAAAATTCATAATCACACCTGAATTAGTTTTGCGTGATAACCGTTTGTTATTTTGCTTTCAAATTTTGCTTGCAATCTTAGAATATTGATGACGTTATAGAAATATTTTTTGCTCTGAAAAATTTGATCTAGTTTAAAAGTTTTCTTCTTTCTATCTATTGACCTTTCGAGCCGTAACCGGCCCATAGGGCGTAGACCAAGATACACCTTCTCCTATATGAATTTTTGTTCTAGCAGTTTTCTTTTAAAGATATTTTATCAAATCTCGCCATCTGTCTCTGTTCTGTGCAAGCAGTTCTATCTCATTGAGGGAGCCGATTCCTGCTGCTCTTGCCTCTCTCATCAATGTTCTTCTCAGTGTCTCCCTGGGTCTTCCTCTTTTTCTTTTACCTGTTGTTTCCCATATGAGGGCTTGCTTTGCTATTCGATTATTATCTCTTCTCATCACATGTCCAACGTATGACCATCGTCTTTTCTTTATTACTGAAGATTTTCTTCTTTAGGCTATATTAAATTCACCCTGTTCGAATTTGACACCATTTTAGGATATATACATTAATTTGGTGCGGTCGTTCACGTAAAATAGTTTGGCTTTTGCAGAAACACTAACTTCAGGAAAATCCAGTCACAAAACTGAATATTGAACGACATGACGCACCACGGCCTTGGCATTAATTACCGAAGGGAAGGCGTATCTTTATTAATTTTGTGAAGACTCAGTAGACAATTTGTTGACTTTAAATACCAACATTTATATCTACATTACAATGAGTTTGATATGCAAATTTATAACTATGCAAAAGGTTACTTTTTTACTATATCAGCACTTCCTTAGGGAATCCAAGATGGGGCATTTATATTGTGATATTCATGACCCAGAGAGACGAACGCAACTCGCGCTTGGTCTTAATAGATCGTCATTTTCTCGTTGGATTAAACAAGACTCAGAGTGCACTCATGTCAATCAAGGAAGGAAAAGGAAAGTCTACAGCTTTGACATGGATGTCATAAAACGTGAGATATTGAAAATGTTTGCTAATAGTGTACTTGTTACTCTCAGGAATCTGAAATTAAAATTGCATGCGGACTGCAATATTGACATTTTTAAAAGTACTCTATGGAAGATTGTTCGAGGAGCCGGTTTCACTTTCAGAAAAACTGTTGTGGGCAGGAATATTATTTGTGAAAAACCACACTTGGTCATTGCTCAAAGCAAATACCTGAGACAGATCCGTGAGCGGCGGAGTGAACGGTATGATATTGTATATTTGGACGAATCATGGGTCAACGCACACCACACCTATGCTAAAGAATGGCACTCAGTAAATGGCAAACTCAAAAGAACAATTCCGAGCAGCAAAGGCCAGCGCATTATATTAACGCATGATGGAGGCACTGAAAACGGCCTTGTCCATGATGCGGGACTTATTTTTCAATCAAAAAGTACCGATGGTAGGGACTACCATACTAAAATGAATGGAAACATTTTCAGGCACTGTTGGAGAACGATCTTTTACCAATCCTGGAGAGACCTTCATGCATAGTCATGGATAATGCATCATACCACAATGTCGTATCAGAGGAAGATAAGTGCCTACTGCATCAAATACAAAAGAGCAAATTAGGACATGGCTTGCGAATGAAAATGTCAAATTTGACGACACATATTTAAAACCCGAATTGTTACAACTTGTGAAGAATACGAATAAGAAAAAGGTGTACCATGTTGACAAAATCATTGAGAAATACGGCCACGCCTCTCTTCGCTTCCTTGCATATCATGCGCATTTAATCAAATCGAACTTGTCTGGGCTCACGTCAAAGGACAAGTTGCAGAACAGAACAGGACTTTAAGATGTGTGATGTTGAAGTTCTGACACGCGAGTCTCTCTCAAAAATAGACATTCCGTTCTGGAAGAAGTGTGTTGAACATGTGCTGCGGGTGGAAGATGAGTGCTGGAAACGAGATGGATTACTATTTGTCCAGCCAGTAATGATTATCAACCTCTTGGAATCGTCAGATTCGGAATGACTAAAATTAAGATGAATTCAATTCCAGCTGCAGTTAGGACGTCCTGGGGTCTAATGGTGACCGAAGGACAAGACTAATTGCAACTTTATGTCTTCTTTATTTGCATCTTTGTTTCCTAGATTTGCACAACAAACAAGGACATAAACAAATTGCTTACAGATCTTTTCATGAACCTGAAGACAGCACAATAGAACTCAATCCTTTCACTCTTACCAGGACATTGTAGACTGAGCACCCACCTCATTAAGTACAGATGGCTTTTGACCCAGCACTACACATGCCAGGCTGGTCTACGTACTTCTCAACATATTCTGTAAACATGTTCTAATTGTCAAAGATCTAACAACTGAAATCTGGCTACTAGAAAGACAGGTGGTAGACAAAATCTAGAGTGATGACCCCCTGCTATGGAAGACTAGATCCATGAAGACAGTTCACCTCTCTGAATAATTTGCTGATATTGGAATTGAATGCATATAAATACACTTATCCCTATCACTTAGAAAACTCACTTTAACTCTTCTACATCAGTAATATATTTAAAAGGTTTCTGCTATTGTCCACATAATTGCAACACTTTAAAAATAAGAGCTTATTACCAGCATAAAGTTCATGTAGCAACAATAAATATATTTTTAAAATGTATTTGTAACTCATATAATATTTGAAGTTTAAAAAGAAAGACTGAAAAAAAACATTTGGTGCTAAGCTAATAAACAGAATAGGAAATACTGTAAATATATTTTATTTTTTACAACTAAATTTTAAAGTTGTTGCATAGCCAAAAAAAAAAAAAAAAAAAACTCATGAAATCATCCACCTGAAAATTAGCATTTAAGAGAATGTAGTTTGAAAAGTAATCATTTAAAAACATAGTATCTAAATCATGAACTTTAAAAGATAGCTATTTGCTGTAAGTACTAAAGATAATGATGAAAAAGACTTATGGTATGTCATCGTACAAATACAGGAACGCCGTAAGTTATGGGAGGATGAGTTTGAGCGTTTACGTCAAGAGTTCTTCACTCTCAAACCAGCAGAGAAGTGCACACAGGGCCTGACTTCCATGAACCTGGACACTGGCATGAGGAGCATGTTTGAAACAGACGCAGATGGGATACACAGATTCAGGGTCCGATTCGATGTCTGTGAATTTAAGCCTGAAGAAATTCAGGTATGTACCTGTCAGTAAACTTCCAGTAAGTTTATGATGCTGTAGGAATTAAATATCTCCTTGGGTTATTGTTAAAGAAAAACCAAACCTTGTTATAGCTGGACTCTTTGTCTCGACAAATAATTTGCCAGCTCTGACAGAATTATAAATCAATTGTCCTAATTGTTGGTTTGAAGTTATTTATCCTCTTTAAATTATATCTATGTTTCTATTGACCTTTCGAGCCATAGCCGGACCATAGGATATAGACCCAGATACCCTTTCTCTTATATATTTTTTTTATTTTAGCAGCTTTCAATCCTTTGAAGATCTTTTATCAAATCTCGCCATTTGTCTCTGTTCTGTGCAAGCAACTCATCTCATTGAGGGAGTCGATACCTGCTGCTCTTTCCACTCTCATCATTGTTGTCAGTGTCTCCCTGGATCGGCCTCTTTTCCTCTTACCTGTTGTTTCCCACATGAGGGCTTGCTTTAGATGATAATGGAGATTTGATAAAATATCTTTAAAAGAATTGAAAACTACTTGAACAAAAATTCAGATAAGAGAAGGAGTATCTTGGTCTACGCCCTATGGGCCGGCTACGGCTCGAAAGGTCAATAGAATAGAATAGAATAGAATAGAATAGAATAGAATAGAATAGAATAGAATAGAATAGAATAGAATAGAATAGAATAGAATAGAATAGAAAGATGGCCACCATAGTAAAGATATCCAGCCATGTAAAGATGTTCATCCAAGTAAAGATGTCCAAATGTGTAAAGATATCCACCCATGTAAAGATATCCACCCATGTAAAGATATCCACCCATGTAAAATGGCCACCAAAGTAAAGATGTCTTTACTTTGGTGACCATCTTTACATGGGTGGATATCTTTACAATAAATAGATAGAGCCTTTGGCACATGGGAGCCGCGATAGCTCAGTGGTTAGTGAACTGGACTACAAAGGACAAGAGGTAGGGTTCGATCCCAACCGACGGCTTCCGGGTTCACCCAGCCTTTAATGGGTACCTGATTTTTTTCAGGGAAAGTGAAGCGGCACGGGCGTAATACCGACCACATTACCCCAAAAATCATGTGCCGAAGGTCTGTAAAATATATGGTCACTAACACCATATTCCCTATACGCCACTTGGCGTGACGGGGGTACTTTACTTTTTACTTTTTTGGCACATGATTTTTGGGGTAATGTGGTCGGTATTACGTTCATGCCGCTTTACTTTCCCCCCAAAAAATCCGGTACCCATTTAAGGCTGGGTGAACCGGATCGAACCCTACCTCTTGTCCTTTTTAGTCCAGTTCACTAACCACTGAGCTATCGCGGCTCCCAAGTGATAACAGTATTTAGTCTTATTCATTGAGTACAAAGATTTATTATTTCGTTTACTGGTCAGTCAATGTAGTGATCAATATCCCTATCACAGTATTGATTTTTGCATTACATTTACTGTTTTGTTAGGGGAAGTTGGTATGGCATTTATTTTTAAAGGAAATTAAAATAATGTAAAATAAAAGACAAAAAATCGGGTCCCTCGATGAGATAGAGCTGCTTGCACAGAACAAAGACAAATGGCGAGATTTGATAAAAGATCTTTACAAGGATTGAAAACTGCTAGAATAAAACTTTAGATATGAGAAGGAGTATCTCGGTCCATGTCCTATGGGCCGGCTACGGCTCGAAAAAGTCTATAGATAGATAGATAGAAAAGACAAAACATAAAAGCAAGGAAGGGAAAAGATAAAAGTAATAGAAATGAACTACTAATCAGGGGGAAGCAACTTGTCACAAGATAAATTTATTACTAGCAGAATAATTAGTTCAAGAAAATGGTAACACTAAAAATGAAATGTGAGGACACTTGAGGATAGATGATGGATGTGTATATAACCAGTGAGTTACAGGGATTATCTCTTTACCTACTTAGCACTAAATGTTTAAAGGACATTAGCTCCTAGTGATAGTGATTCTGTTAAAATGAAACTTTTCATGTATAAATCTTGTCTTTCATGTGCTCCAAACAGCCTTCACTTCTCTTTATTTGAACCCAGTTCAGTAGTGTAGACCCACTATCACATGGTATATACATCATAAGTGAGGTGTAGGATCTAGGATAGCTTTGGCAAAGACAACATTCCAAAGTGAAAAGAGTTTATGCAACTGAAAATAAAGGAAAAGAGCTCTTCAGAGTTTATATATGACCAGTCCTAATATATGGAATTAAATCTTGGACAATTGAACAGTGGGGAAAAAAATATTTTAAAGCCATAGAAATGTGGTTTTACAAGAGAATGTTGAGAATGCCATTGACAACTATAAAGAGTAAGAAGGATATTCTAAAGGCCAAGGAATAAAGAAAGCCAATGTCTAAACCTAGAGAAAATAGTCCAGTTTTTTCCCCTTTAAAATGAGTTGAAAACTACTGATATATAGTGAGAACTGGAAAATCAAGGGAGAAAGAGATGGAGGTTAAAAAGAGAGAAAAGATATACCAGAAACCTTAATAGAAGACAGATGGTAGAAAATCTACAGTACAATTGATAACAATTGAAAAGACAGAAGACATTGGAAAAATATGATTATCATCTACAGCGGCAGATATGGTACTTAGTGATAATGATATACATTGTTATTATTTCAGTAGTTGATGTTTCTTTTAATTCAATCTTTCATGTTTGACTAATAGCCTCACAATGTCATCTCTTTTGTCCCCAATATTTTGTGCGCTGTATTTTCCATTTATACTGTGCAATGTTAGTTAAATTATATTTTTAAACAATTTTGCTCATTATAAAAAAATATAAAAAAGTAAAGTACCAAGTACCCCCGTCACGCCAAGTAGCGTATAGGGAATATGGTGTTAGTGACCATAAATTTTACAGACCTTCGGCACATTATTTTTGGGGTAATGTGGTCGGTATTACGCCCGTGCCACTTTCTATTTATCTATCTATTGTCCTTTCGAGCCGAAGACGGCACATAGGGCAGAACCACAATCTCAAAAACAGAAACCTTGCGTGCCAAAATGGCACATATAGCAGAGATCACTGCTCTAAAATCTATGGCGCTGTTTCCATAACAATACTTTTTACAATGACAGCTTTGCTTTCCCTGAAAAAAATCCGGTACCCATTAAACTGGGTGAACCGGTAGCCGTCAGTTGGGATCGAACCCTACCTCTTGTCCTTTGTAGTCCAGTTCACTAATCACTGAGCTATCGCGGCTCCTTTTGTTCATTATATTATAACCATAATATATAATCCATTTTATAATTTAGTCTACTTTATTTAATTCGTTGTATTTGTATAGCACTATTTTTTCCCCCTTTAATCTAAATCTAAAAGGAGCCGCGATAGCTCAGTGGTTAGCGAACTGGACTACAAAGGGCAAGAGTTAGTGTTCGATCCCAACCGACGGCTTTCGGGTTCACCCAGCCTTTAATGGGTACCGGATTTTTTTCTGGGAAAGTGAAGCGGCGTAATACCGACCACATTACCCCAAAAATCATGTGCTGAAGGTCTGTAAAATATAATATCACTAACACCATATTCCCTATACGCCACTTGGCGTGACGGGGGTACTTTACTTTTACTGTATATATATATATATATATATATATATCTGCAAAGCTGTATTTATGTTTAGTCTTTTATATTTAAATTATTCTATTTTTGCTGTTATAACACATATATATTATTATATTGTTTAATTAATGTAGATGTGTTGTACTGTTGTTGTTGACAGCAAGCTGTGATATTTTGCATCTTTTGGCACAATTAATCAGACTTCAAGACATTTTTGAGTTCTGGGTTGCCTCCCTTCTTGAAACCACACAGACCCCCCCCCCCCCCAATTTTTGAAAAGATTTGTTAATCCATTTCCAGAGATCTACAGAAAGTGAACAAGGATCTTGATCAGCCATTTGTCACTGATCCTGGCATAAGCAGTCAGCTATGAGTTGCTGACTACTTTCATCTCATCCCCGGTGTTGTTGGGCATCCTGGTCATCTCTCTATCTCTCTCTCTCTCTCTCTCTCTCTCTCTCTCTCTCTCTCTCACACAATATATATATGTATGTATATCTCAGCGTTTACAATTATTATAATATATATATATATATATATATGTATGTATATCTTAGCTATTAAAATTACCCATAACTTTTCATCCATATTTCATCTATCATCCTGTGACAAATGGTATTTTGAAGTACAGGGTGAACAGAAAACTGAAAACTTTAAGTATTTTCGTGACTACAAAGAATTAATCCTATAGACACTTATAATAGATGTGTTAATAAGTGGACAGATGACATTGCTTTTCACAGGTCAAAGTTCAAGATAACAAATTGATCGTCAATGCGAAACATGAGGAGAAATCAGCCCAGACATCAGTCAGCAGAGAATACAGCCGTCAGGTTAGCCGTTAATTCTTAGTTAAATAATTTGACAAACTTAGGGAACCTATTGATGATTTCAAAAGCACCATCCAATGCTTTCTTCGAACTTATTAATATTGACATCTAGAGGTGCACACAGAAATGCACCATCCTGTTTGTGACCGATGTTGATCTAGCGATTTAAATTTATAGTAAAACTTATTGCTGAAGAGGAATACTGAGATGCAAACTAGAGGAGATACATGCAGCAACAACGTGCCAATGCTGAAACAGTATGTGTTCTGAAGATCCAGAAAGGTTCATATGAATCCCCATGCATTGGATTGTACTGTTACAGAACGTGCCTCATGTTTCTGGTTATCTGTCACAGGATTTCATGAGAAGTTGGATTAACTGATACGTATCCAATGCAGAATTTAAATATCTGGGAACAATGTTAACCTCAGATGGTAGATGTACAACAGAGTTGAGATACAGAATGGCTCAGGCAAAGGCAGCCTTCCAAAAAATGAGGAAGATACTGTGCAATCCATTTTTAACAATAGAAACACGAAGAAAAGGAGTTCTTAAATGTTATGTAGAGCCAGTCTTAACATATGGATGTGAATCATGGATAATGGGACAACAGACAAGAAAATCACTGGAAGCAGTAAAAATGTGTTTTTACAGAAGAATATTGAGAATACAATGGACAGCTAAGAAGAGTAATTAAAATGTTCTGAAAGAGGCCAAAGCAAAGAGAGAGATAATTTCCAATATTAGGAAGAAACAATCATCATTTTTTGGCCATGTAATGAGAAGGGAACAGCTGGAATATATTGTGACAACTGGGAAAATTGAGGGATGAAGAGATAGAGGGAAGCAAAGAGAAAAGATACCAGACAGCTTAAGAGAATGGCTTGGCAGAAGATCAACAACAGAAATGATAAATAACTCTCGAGATCAAAAGTTGTGGAGAGACATGACACCTACACCTGTAGACATGGTACTTGATGATGATGATCCAATGCAATAGGATATTGTTTCTATTTCACTCCCAAATGAAAAAAAAAATCAAATTAGTTCTATTGAATGGATCAGGGGGACTGGGTGGTCTAGAGGTCAGCCCTTAGACAGGAAGGTCCTTGATTCAATTTCCACTATAGGCGGTGGGAATTTTTTTCAAAAATAGAACTCGTGGTTTTTTCATGGCTTTACCTTCCCTTGGTCTCTGGGTAGTGGGATCTGATGTCTAGCCCTTTCAGAAAATGGCCAAAAAAAAACAGGAGGTTCCGTGTGCACTCGCACACATTAAAGAACCCTTGGCAGTTTAAAATCAAAAAGTGCAAGCCAAAATGTTAACTGTCTGGCTAAAATTGTTAAGCGAATCTACCCATCTATGTCAAAGATGGATATATTGGGACAAAGGCACAGATGTCATGGCTGTGCCATAAACTAGCGACACAAGGCATCTATGGAGGACCAGATTAAGTTAATGAGGAGCCTTTAGTTTAGCATATGTTAAGTAAGGGGCCTTATATTTTTTTAAAAACCCAATAAAACAGCACAAATATATTTGAACACATACATTTTTAATTTGCATAGTAGTCATCATTATCAATTGTAACAACACATTATTGTTACATTATCATATATTGTTTCATTAGTGTTAAGTAACACTCATTATTGTTAAATATTAATTTTGGTTTTTCTACATTAAGCCTCATCAATTTTGTTGATGATATAGGACGTAACCATTTCTCTGAGAAGTTTATGGTCAATGCTCATTAATGTGAGATTTTTAATCTCTTTTGGCCCCTTAGTTCATTTTTTAATAAGTTTCAGCTTTGAAATGACCATTTTTCACTAAAGTTGGTTACCATTAGTGACAAATAATTGCTCAAGGTGATTTCTACATTTGGAAAACAAGACTCCAAAGAATTGTAAATTATTCAATGGTAAAGTCTAGGGTAGTGCCAATATGAGAAGCAAGATCAGTTTTCAACAGTTCTGTAAAAATATTGAAGTCACACTAATTAATTCTATAATGCTCTTTCTCTCACAATTTCGTAACACTGAATGAAAGGATATAGCGTGGAACGAATTTAAAACAAACGAGGAAATTAGAGAAATCGTCAATCAACCACTAATATCTTCAGTAATAAAGAAAAGACGATGGTCATATGTTGGACATGTGATGAGAAGAGATAATAACCGAATAGCACAGCAAGCCCTCATATGGGAAACAACAGGTATGAGAAAAAGAGGAAGACCCAGAGAGACACTGAGAAGAACATTGATGAGAGAGGCAAGAGCAGCAGGATTCGGCTCCCTCAATGAGATAGAGCTGCTAACACAGAACAGAGATAAATGGCGAGATTTGATAAAATATCTTTAAAAGAAGTGAAAACTGCTAGAACAAAAATTCAGATAAGAGAAGGAGTATCTTGGTCTACGCACTATGGGCCGGCTATGGCTCGAAAGGTCAATAGATAGATAGATAGAATGAAAGGATGCTAAAGATGGCATCAATCACAAGATCAACGATGAAAACAAATTATGTACATGTTTATAGGAGCGGGGTCCACGCTTTTGGGAGCTAAAAATGTAGCTTATGCTGCTTGTATTACTATGTTAATCCAACTCTGCATCCATGCCCACTTAACAGGTGAACGCTAGGAAGAGGAGAAGAAGAATGGATCAAAATATAGACAACATCGGTTAGCAGCACAATAAAATTGCAGACCTTTATCAATACATTCTCCATACTCATCATCATCAAGTACCATGGCTGCTGGTGTAGGTGATCATGTTTCTCCACAACTTTCGATCTCAACAGTTGTTTATAAATTTTGTTGTTGACCTTCTGCCAAGCCATTTTTCTAAGCTGTCTGATATATTTTCTCTTTCCTTCCCTCTATCTCTTCGTCCCTCAATTTTCCCAGTTGTCACAATATATTCCAGCTGTTCTCTCCTCATTACATGGCCAAAAAATGATGATTGTTTCTTCCTAATTTTGGAAATTAGTTCTAGCCTCTTAGTAACTTTTTGCTCTAGCCTCTTTCAGAACATTTCCATTACTCTTCTTAGCTGCCCATGGTATTCTCAACATTTTTCTGTAAAACCACATTTCTACAGCTTCCATGGATTTTCTCTCCATTGTCCTATTGTCCATGATTCACATCCATATGTTAAGACTGGCACTTCATAACATTTAAGAACTCTTTTTCTTGTTTTGTGTTTCTATTGTCAAAAATGGATTACACAATATCTTCCTCATTTTTTTGGGAAGATATTGTCCAGTCCATTTTTCTTTCCATACAAGAAGCCGCCAAATATGACTCTAGTTACAGACACACGAAACCCAGGGGCAAGTTATGCAGCTTTTAATTTATTGATGTTTCCACAATTATTTCTACTAAAACCTTGTAACTCTCTTATTTAATCTCAGTTCTGACTTTCTGAACAAATTATCTGAACAATCCTTGTGTTATAGATCAATTTTCAATTATTTTCTTGCTGTTATTAAATTTTTTTTTATTGTAAAAAATGACCGTGTCAGTCTATTAAACTCCATGGTAGGGAAATGTGTTAGCTCTTGCTGGTTGAGGATACTTCAGGTCAGATGTCCAAAGAGAGTTGAAAAGGATGAATTGTGGTAGAAAACAAGACAACCCATATTTTTTTTTTAAATTATGAAAGACCGTGGGACATGCTTAAGCCTATCTATCTATTGACCTTTCGAGCCGTAACCGCCCATAGGGCGTAGACCAAGATACACCTTCTCCTATATGAATTTTGTTCTAGCAGTTTTCTTTTAAAGATATTTTATCAAATCTCGCCATCTGTCTCTGTTCTGTGCAAGCAGTTCTATCTCATTGAGGGAGCCGATTCCTGCTGCTCTTGCCTCTCTCATCAATGTTCTTCTCAGTGTCTCCCTGGGTCTTCCTCTTTTCTTTTACCTGTTGTTTCCCATATGAGGGCTTGCTTAAGCCTACCACAGGCATTTCTTGACAAGCACTCACCTCAATAAGAAGCAGATAAGACCTTGAAGGTGGTGGGGGAGAGAGACACTTTATAAATATATAAATATATAAACATGTCAGTAAACATATTTGCATGACAATAAACAAAATAGTTAAGAATCTTATGCTGCTGAAGCAATAGCGATCTAGTTAAATTCTGACCAATGAAATTATATAAAATTCACATGATCTAATTATTTTAAATTATCATAGACTTATTTCTTTTGGCTTTCAGGTAGACATTCCGAGCAGTGTTGACCAAGAGAAGATGCAGTGTATCCTCAGCAAAGATGGTATTCTCAGTGTGGAGGCTACACTAAACCATCCATCACTGACAGGAAGTGATGCAATATTCCCAATCAAAACAGATTCACCTGCAAAGTCTCTAGACATGTCTCCTCCAACTAAGAACCCTATTGTCACAGAAGCAGATGGTTCTAGAAAACTAAAATTAGAGGTAATGGAATTTGATAATATCATTTTACTGATTTTTATTGCAATGCTTTTACAATGTTATTATTTTACTTTTGGGAATGAAAAGGGGTTCTATTGGTTCTATTGGTTATGGAAGGCCTCGGTATCACTGCAAACGAATTAAAATCCATAATTGCTTAACCGCCCGTGCCAGTGGAATCAACCGAATTACTAACTCATTTCCCAAACAAAGAAAGGTAACTGTAGTCCCCATCATAGCAGTCTCAGCACACGCCAAAAGACATAAGGCGGAACGGCGCAGAAAGTGAACACAGCCAACTGTTCCCTGTCATATGATATCATCATTCATCGTAAACAATTGGAATATCGAAACATGATCAAAACGGATGAGACACACAGCTCACGGTGTGCACAGAGCACTTAACTCAGTAGCTCTTGCAACAAGCCGGACTTGGAATATGAGGAAACTGCAACAAGGAACACTTTTCAGACATAGCCTTTAATGGTTCCTGCCGCCTATCCACCATATACCGGAAGTTCACGTCCTCCTGAAAATGATGATCGTCATATTGAGAACAAAAAATGTATAGCGTTTGATGATGTTAGGACATCTTTCTTGACTCCAACCGAACATATAAACACACAGTCGTTGAATTATCCCCGTCACACATCAAACAACAGACCCTACGGTTAGCATACAACGAACGAAACACGGTGCAAATTCCCCAAAGAGGAAAATCTTCTGTCGATTTGACGGAGCAGTCCACATTAATGCGTTTCAGTATGTAAATAACTTGCGTCAAACAATTCCAACGTCAGCCATTGAACAGCACTCAATGTGACGTAAACCTCATTTCAACACTAGACGGTGAAGGTCACTTTTACAATACTTGGCTTGTCAAAAAGGAACATTGCTGTGTGTACTCGGCGGCGCAGATTTGTCCACTTCATCAGCGCAGATTTGCTAAGTAGAACATCATTTTGATTTCAGTACAGAAAATTTCATCACAGAGCCGAAATTAATCAAACCCCAGATGCATTTTCTACAGCGATCGAGAGAACGTGAAACGTTCCACCGTGAAAAAGGGTGTGAGATGTCTAGTTAATGCTGTGTGTTTAGCAGGAGAAGAATATTTACAATCAACAAAAGACAGGAACAACCAGTTGGAACACACTTCAAGAAATGCCAAAATTGGCTATGGAACAGATATGGGGATGTCCCAACTGTAATGAAATTAAATTCATGAATAAATAGACAAACAAGCAAATAAACAAGCTGGCTGGCTGGCAGATAGACCAGACAAATAGAGCGATAATACTTTGCATCTAAAGTATGCATACAGAGTAATGACACATAATTGACAAAATAATATTTTGTATTGTCCTTTTTTGTAACACTGTCACCATACGTTGTAGGAGTGTACACTACACCCGACCACTTGCTACCAGCTTTACCATAGCACTCCATTTATTTGCCTGTTCCCTACAAATAATTGTCAAGCAATGACAGCGTTTTAACCAATGAACAGTGTTATCTAAAACAACTGTTTGCCAATGTTAGTGAGAAATAGAGTTTCATTATTTTAGTTAGCCAACATGGCATGTGGATATGAGTCATGGACAACATATAAACAAACCATAAACTTACTGATTAGGTTTTGGAGAACAATGTTGAGTAACTTAAAAACAGCTGTCAAAATTAATGAGTTGCTGAAAGAAGTCCAAATGCGATTTTTGGGCCATGTTAAAAGACACAACAGCCTACTAAAAGTAATCTTGGAGGGGAAAATACAGGGTAAAAGAGGCAGAAGCAGACCAAGACTAATATGGACAAGTAACATCAAAAGATGGACAAATCAGCCTATGACAACCTGCACCATCAAAGCAAGAGACAGAGCAGAATGGCACTCCATGGTAACCAACCTTCATTGCGGAGAAGGCACTCGATGATGATGATGAAAGAAGTCAAAGAACGTCTTACAGACCGGAAAGAACCATGTTTTTAGATACACCTAGCTAGTATTTTTAATGTAAGGACAATGACTTGTTAGATAGAAGGAGATAACAGAAGAAAAAGAAAGTGGAAAATTTATTGTCAGAAAGCCAACAATAAAATCAATACAATAATATTGTGGACAGTGAATTCTTTTTTTATGATTATTTATTGACAATGCAGTTAGTTGTGACCTGCGAGCCTTATGGCATTTTTTACAGCAACAACAAAGTTCCTCCATTTTGCATGGTCCATAGCTAACCCTTGCAGGATAACATAACGAATTGACGTATTTAGTATTTCTCAACAAATCTGTTCTTCGTGTTTTTGTTCATGTTTTATAGCCATATGTTGGTGTGTGGAAAACCTTGTTTTGTCGCTATATTTATCCATTGCTATATGTTGTGCAGATGTTTTAATTTTGAGTTAAAATATGAGACATCATTTGTAGCCAAACTCATATTAAAAGAACAACACTGTACCTCATAAGATAGCTAGGCTTCAGGGAATCACACAAATTATTTATAATACAAAGAAGATCCCCTACTTTGCAGTAGACATATCTGTAGATGTGAGAGCTTGGCATGAACAAGGTCAACTTTTAGCAGCTTGCTAAGGTCATATCATAGTCTATCACAGCTGACAAGAGGCCAGCACATGCACAGTTCATGCAAGTGCAGAGAAGTGATATATTTATCACCTTACATATCATTATAATAATATAATATTCAAATGAAGTATTTTACATTGTGCATAAATTTTCAGTTTCATAAAATATTTTCATAATACTGTAATTTAGTTATTGCATGTAAAGTAGTTAATTAGTGCATGAAAGATCTTTTAAAACTCACTAATCTTGCATAATGAACCACCTCCATTCTTGTATTATTTATTAACTATATGTTTTGTATTGCAATTCACTTAACAGCATAAAAAAATAATTAAATGTTTTCAGAATGTGTAGAAATTATAAGGATATTCTATCTGCATTATTAGATAACTTTGTAGTTTTAAAAAATGTCTATAGTATGAGATAACTCAGGTGTATGTGTATACTAAAATGTATATGATATATGTATACTAAAATGTATATGATATATGTATACTAAAATGTATATGATATATGTATACTAAAATGTATATGATATATGTATACTAAAATGTACATGATATATGTATACTAAAATGTACGTGATATATGTATACTAAAATGTACGTGATATATGTATACTAAAATGTACGTGATATATGTATATTAAAATGTATATGATATATGTATACTAAAATGTATATGATATATGTATACTAAAATGTACATGATATATGTATACTAAAATGTACGTGATATATGTATACTAAAATGTACGTGATATATGTATATTAAAATGTATATGATATATGTTTACTAAAATGTATATGATATATGTTTACTAAAATGTATATGATATATGTTTACTAAAATGTATATGATATATGTTTACTAAAATATTAATGTTCATGTGTGAACTCCGTAGGTGGACATTGGAGAGTTTAAACCTGAAGATGTGGTTGTGAAGACAATGGACAAAAAACTGATCATTCATGCAGAACATGAAGAGAAGACCTCTGGCAGAACATTACATAAAGAATTTAACAAGGAGTACGACTTACCTGGTAAATACAACTTGAGCAACACTTCTTTCTCTTTATTATGTTTGTCTTGTGCTATTTTTTGTTCTTTGGTATAGCTAAAATAATCAGGTCATGGTATACTTCATTCAGACACTCAACAGCTTCAGAGCTGAAAGCTGTTAGTGTTTGTATCATGGTCTGTGATCCCATGATTCTTCAGCCCCACAGACATGCCTCCCCCCTGTCCTGCAGATCCAAGAAATGGTATACATTCAGTTATTTGTGGGTTATCATCATTTGTTGCACTCCAAGAACGTACACAGATGCTCAGATCCCCTCCTCAGCATGTCCCAAAGCATCCAGCAACTGACAACTCTAGCTCTGTATTTTTGATTAACAAGTCCTTTTAAACATCTAGCAACTGACGACTCTAGCTCTGTATTGTTGATTAACAAGTCCTTTTAAACATCTAGCAACTGACGACTCTAGCTCTGTATTGTTGATTAACAAGTCCTTTTAAACATCTAGCAACTGACAACTCTAGCTCTGTATTTTTGATTAACAAGTCCTTTTAAACATCTAGCAACTGACGACTCTAGCTCTGTATTGTTGATTAACAAGTCCTTTTAAACATCTAGCAACTGACGACGCTAGCTCTGTATTGTTAATTAACAGGTCCTCTTATGCACCCACTAAGCCTCTCATTTCTGGCCTCACCCATCTTTACTCCCATCTCTTTCATCCAAAGAAGTGAACTCATGCAGTCCTATTCTCTTCACACATTTTGGAAAGGCATTAATGATGGCCGAATGATCTGATAGTTGACCGTCTTCGATGACAGCACAGCAAGCTAGGCTGTCTGCTCTTTCATTGTATAAATGCTATAATTATATGTTGTTTTTTCCAAGTAATTGAGTTATTGAGTTATTTGAGGGTCATTATCATTACACTCTGAACATATCCATTGGTGCTCAGATCCCCTCCTCTGCAATTCCTGCAGTGTCCAGCGACTGACAACTCCAGTTCTGTGTTGATTGATGAGTCTTCTTATATGCACTATGTTTCACATTTCTGGTTGTGCCAATCTTATCTCCAATCTCTTTCACCCGAAGGAGTGACATGGACTCATGGTTATCAAAGTCCTGTGCCCTACCCACATCTTGAAGGACATTGATGATGTCTGCCCAGTCCATTGGTTGACCATCTTCAACGACAGCGCAGCTGACTAACCTGTCTGCTCTTTCATTTCCCCATACTCACACATGTTCAGGGGCGTAGACAAAGGTGACCCTACACATTTTTTACTTCCGCAACAACTCTATCCATTGCATGCGTACAGAGCCCACCTCCACTTTTCTTATCATGCTCATTGAATCACTTAGTATGCAGGTGTGGGTGTAGTCTTGTGACTCTAACCAGATGAATGCCTTCGTCACTGCCATCACCTCCATCATTATGCTACTCATGGTCATAAAATATGCACCATTGTTTTCTCTGACTGTTCTGTCTGCCGAGCAAGCTGTAAATGCCCATGCACTCCTTTAGTGTTTTATTACGAATCTATCTTCTTTTCAAGTAATAGAGCTGGCTATCTAGCTTACAGATCTGGGTGGTTTTTTTTTTTTTTTAACTTTCACCAGCTTTTTACCTCTGACGAAGTCCCTAGTGACTAGGAACTGAATTTTGCGTGTTAATCCGTTTTTTCCTGGCAGCCATGTGCACAGGGGTCCCTCGGTGCACAGGCAGATAACTCCGTCTTTGGAGGTACTCATATTTTTTCTTTCGATGAGTAATTGACGTTTCAAGCCGGGCCTCATTGCTGAGACCATGGGTGGTTGCCACAGAGAGAAATCACAAATAAAAATCCCAAATGATGCAGCCAGGATTTGAACCCACAGCCTCTCTGTCTCGAGGCCGGCGTCTTGCCTAAAGACCAACCAGTCCCCTTAAGGTAGTTTAAGGAAATAAGAGTGTTCTAGTTAAATAGCCTTTACATTAGAAATCCGGAGATGGAGTCCCTAAGGCAGTTCAGTGTTGATTTCAACATTGCTCTGGCAACTCCTGCAGCGCAGTTGGCACCAAACTGTTCTTGCCCTGCTAGACCTTTGGATTGCTCGGCTGCGTGGAGTGAAGAAACATGTTGCATGGGCAACAACTTGTCTCTTTCTTCTTCTGCCCAAGCTCACGCCCTGGAGAGGACACTCCAGAATCGCCATTTTGGTGTCGACAGGATAACCATCCACACCTGCTACACAAGTGAAACCAACAATTAAGAAACTTAACCTACGTTTGGGTTGCTGGAACGTCCGCACAATGCAAACTGGCACCATTCATCAAGATATGAGAGACTCCGTGATTATAACTCTCTACAAAAATAAAGGAGAAATAAAGCGACTGCAACAACTACAGAGGCATCTCCTTACTCAGCATTGTCGGCAAGACCTTCGCCAGAGTCATCTTAGGAAGGCTACAAAAACTCGCAGAACACGTATATCCTGAATCGCAATGCGGCTTTAGATCCGGAAGAACAACTGCAGACATGATTTTCTCTTTACGTCTACTTCAAGAAAAATCTAGAGAGCAGAAAAAGCCGCTCTTCATCGCCTTTATCGACCTTACAAAGGCATTTGATCTTGTCAGCAGAGAAGGTCTTTTCAAAATACTTTCCAAAATAGGCTACCCACATACTCTACTGTTGCTAGTCAAATCGTTTCATGAGGACATGAAGGGCACCATGCAATACGACGGCAGCACATCACAACCCTTCGGCATACGCAGCGGTGTCAAGCAGGGATGCGTTCTTGCTCCAACTCTATTTGGAATCTTCTTCGCTGTTCTGTTAAAACGTGCATTCTCACATGCAAATGAAGGAGTCTATCTGCATACTAGATCTGATGGTTGATTGCTCAATATCTCAAGACTAAAGGCAAGGTCTAAGGTCAGACATATCTCTATTAGAGATCTGTTATTTGCTGACGACGCTGCACTTGTCACGCAAAGTCAGGAAGAACTCCAGAGCATGGTACATCGCTTTGCACATGCCTGCCAAGACTTCGGTCTAACAATACGTTTGCAGAAAACTAACATACTCGGTCAGGACGTCGAAGCAACACCTGAAATCTCTATCGACAACTATAAACTTGATATCGTGCGGCAGTATAACTACCTGGGGTCCATCATCAGCGACAGACTATCTTTAGATACAGAAATTGACACTTGTATTGGTAAAGCTGCTACCACCTTTGCCCGTCTTTCTAAGTGTGTCTGGCAAAACAGCAAACTGACAATTAAAACAAAAGCTGCAGTGTACAATGTCTGCATAATTAGTACCCTCCTGTATGGCAGCGAATCTTGGGCAACCTATGTAAAGCAGGAGAGGAGGCTAAATGCATTCCATATGCGATGTCTACGCCGTATTCTTGGTATCACCTGGAAGGATAAAGTGACAAACGTGGTGGTCTTAACTTGCACAGGCCTACAGAATATCTACACGCTGCTCAAACAACATAGGTTACGCTGGCTTGGCCATGTACACCGTATGAAAGATGGCCACATACCGAAAGATATACTCTACGGACAACTGGCATATGGTAAAAGAACTAGGGGGCGCTCAAAACTTCGATTTGTAGATGTGTGTAAACGCGACATGAAGACTCTGAATATAAACCCTGCAGCATGGGAAGACATAGCTGCAGACCGCAACTCTGGAAACACACTCTAAAGGTTCACCTCAAAGAAGAAGCAGACAGATTCATAGAGAAAGAGAATACACGACGAATGAAAAGAAAGGAAAAAATAACATTTCTAGGGGCGCTGAAAAATCCATAGTCAACTATGACTTAAGGAGGCTACTACTACTACCACTACTACATTAGAAATATTATAGTGAAAGTTTATGATACAAATATTTTTTACAATTATTGATTTGTCCTTTTCTTGTGCAGATATACAAAATTCTTCACCAAAAAGTGTGTGGTATTGAAGCATTTACCTTCTTCCACTAAATTAAAAAGTGTTCAAAGGAATCATCTGTAGTTTATAGTTAAGAAAGATAGTTATTGTTTGCATTTTTTGTTCATTGGTCTTTGCCCTGACAATCACTACTTATTTCTTTTCTGTGCCTGGTTTGCAATATTTACAACTTTAAGATCACTGCATCGAACTTCATTTGTGTATTTTTTAGAATTTGTTGTGCATTCCCTTTTCTTTCTCTGTTTATTTGGCCAGTTTGAAATGATTACATAAAATAATATAAACTGTCAGAAATATACTCAAATGGGCCTCTTTTTGTCTTTCTGACACATAAGGCCATCACTGGAGTTCTCCACTATTGTCTTTCTTGAGCCAACCTTATAATCCCACCCTAACTGAAGCCATTTTTCTTCATTTCTTTGTAATCATTTTACATCTTTTTTCTTTCTATCTTTTTGTTTTGTTTTTTCAGTCATCTGCAGTCTTGGTATAAGGTGCCTGAATTATTCTGAGAGTATGACCATCCAGTACCAACTTTTCTTTAGGGTTGTTACATGGTTGTTATTAATGTAGGTTTCCTTGTGAAGATCTTCTTTGGAAATAATGTAAAATAAACATAAAATGGTCTGGAGCAGCTAAACTAATAGACAACTTTGACAATTCAGCAAAAGCCTTCACCAAGTATAACAAACATATTATACAAATTAAACAAAAATAAATCCAAGCCAGAAAACACAACACAGATCTAAAAAATGATGGAAAGAAATGTCAGAAAACACATGTTAATACGATTAGATTTTAAATTTTATTTTAGCTTATTTTCCACCACCTGTAGTGGAAATTGAACTTTGGACCTACTTGTCCAGAGGTCGATATCTTACCTCCAGACCACCTAGATCTGTCAGTACTCATGTTCTCTGCAGCTTTACTTGCAGTCTCACAAAACTTTTTAGATTTGATATTTGTGCTTATATTCTTTGGAAATAATGTTATGCCAGGAAAAACATCCAGTACTCTACTAAGACACCCGTCAGCACATTACACATTATTGGACTATATTCCTCTTTTCTTTTTATTGAAATAGTTGGAAGTTTGGTTTTTTCTTTTTATCAAACTTGCAGAATCTGTGGACCCAGCTACCATTCAAGCCTACATCACTGACGACAAGAAACTGACAATAGAGGCACCACTGAAGTCAGTGCAGAAGAAACTCTACACAGTTACCCAAAGCCAGGATGTCAGGAAAGTCGTGGTCACCAAAGATTCTTCCGTTACTATCACTGATGGTCAAAATAGACCAGTGGTCACCATCAGTGTGCACAGAAAATAAAGATAATGGTGTCACTGTTTTATGTTTTAAAATTGGTATAATTGTCTTATTTATTTGTAATTTTTTTTCAACAAAATCTAGAATAAATATTGCAGCTTTGCACAGATGTATTTAAAAGCTGGTTTGACTGAATTGTTTTATGTTTTATTCAATGTTTTTATTTATTTTTTTTTTTTTTTACAAAATGTGGATGCAAACTTATTTTCATTCATTTTAATCATGTTACATTCTACATAAGAAGGTAACCTTTAGCATTACAATTTTTCTATATAACAGGACAGATCTGAAAGTTCTATTGTCACACATTATTTTCCTTATTTACCATTAGGTGACTTTTAATTCACCAAATAAGAATCTTTTCTGAGCTCTAATTAAAGATTTCTGGTGACTTTCTTAACTCAAAGGAAAAGAGAGTATTGCACAACATAACAGTTTGCAAAATTGTTTGGAAAATACTCAAAGAATTATAAAAGAAGAAGATACCACACACAGTTGTTATGATAGATGACAACATATGGAACAAGATGATACAGCTTAGATTATAAGTTGTGAACAACTGTATGCATTGCATAAGAGATTGAATATAAAATTTGAACATCAAAATGAAACCAGTTAAATTGTATGTATTCTTTATGCACATTGTGGCAAATGATGATTACTATTGCAAATTAAAGAACTTTTATATGGCTATCTTTTGAGCTAAAATTGTGTGATGTTCATTGATGTGATATGTGTTTTCTTCAATTTTCAATAAAATAAAGTGTTGAGAGAATATTTTTTTTCCATTTCTATACACAATTTCCATAAATTCAAAACAAATTATATGCAGTCTTTTAAAGTTGGTATTTGTCATTTACATTTGAATTACTTGAGAACAATGCCAGAATGTAGTTGTATTGTTTGATACCAGCAGACAAGGATGAAGGCTGAAATCCATTTGAAAATTGATTTTAGTGTAGGTGGTGAGGATTATTTAACTGATATCTCATCTAACAGTTATCTCATTTAACAGTCATGAACAGAACTGATACGATGCACTGTAGATAGAAGATTGTGGAAGGACATGATCGCCTACACCAACTGGTATGGCACATGATGCTGTTGATGATCTCATCTAAATATGAAAAATGGATGCATTTTTTTTAAAACTCAAATGTATTTCATTCATAAATGCGTTATATGCATTTTTTTCTAGGCTAGTTGTTTTGCTTTGTTTGTTTGTTTATTATACTATGTGCTATGATTTTTTACTCATAGTTTTTTCTAATTACTTAAAGTGTATTAGTTACTTCCCCTCCGTGTCCTTTTTCCACTCCATTTTTGTTACTCCATTCTCAATTACCTTTAGTTAACAGAATTAATTTAAAGTAATTTGAGGCTCTGCACTCCATCATTTGGTAATCCTTATGTGCAACTATTGTCAATGTTCACTTTTCCTGCATTAATGTAATCCTTTATTCAATTTGAATTTATTGTGCAATAATAGTAACAGTTCATCATGGTTTTTTTTTTTTTTTGGTCAGTAGTACAATCTTGTTTTAGATTTTAAAAATATACTTAACTAACCATACTTGCCATAACTGTGATAAACTTGATATGTTCCGAGTAGTTAGTGGAACACTTTATATTACGTGTTTGAGATAACTGTACTGTACACAGATTATGTAACAAGAGCGTATTTTTCTGTTTTACAGACAAGTTTATTAAATTTTTTTTTTGTTCTGTGTCCTCCTGTGCCTCATAATATCAAGGAAAATTAGAATTCTCTTAACATGGCCGTACAGCTTGCTTTATGCATTGTCATTCTTATATCATTTACAATATTTTAGGTCTCCTTTCCCTCCATTGATGGTGCAGCTAGTTGCAATTGCTTTTTAATGCAAGCTTGTTATTAAAATATTAATTACAGCCTTCTTTAAGATAATTATATGATTTTCACTTATTTGATTATCTCAAAACACTATCAGTATTCCTTGGAGGAATACAAACATGTGTACTTAAGACAGTCACCAAGGATAACGATCATAATTTGATGTAACTTGTGGTTTAATTGTTGTACATTTTGTGAGTGTATTATATTAAAACTTTATACCATCATAGTGTAATACCATGCTTTCCTCTCTTCTGTTTTCACACTGAAATTTAAAATACCAAGACTATTAATTATACATTAAATTAATTAACTTCACCGTAAGATTTATAAATCTGGTGAATATTTTATCATATTTACAGTGTACATGCGCCATGTTGAGAAAATGCAACTTCTGGTAGCACACTTACTTTACAATCAAAAGATATTGGCCTGTTGTCAGACATGCACTATCAAATTGGCCTAACTATGAGTAAAATGGGCACCTTCAATGCAGGCTTAAGAAAGGAGATATCATTAAAGAAGAATTATTGATTTCTACAATAGATGCGGAGCCTTTACTATGTGAAGTGTCAGTCCTTCTCATCTCTAGGGCAGTATGTGCTTATACAGTATATTGTGTATATATTTACAGAATGAAGGGGTTCTTTATAATATTATATTCTCTACTCCTTCATGGTTTTCATGGTCAGAGTTATGTTGCACTGTTATATTAGGCATGTAGCCCAGTACATCTGATTTCAACATGTTTGTGTCTCGCTTTTCCAGGTCTCAGTCCTTTAACTTGTCCCGCTTTGGTGATCCCTTGGTAGCATTGCTACCACTAGAACAGCTTTTGGAGATATGGGCACACAGGGCTTGTCTACCACTTTGTGGTGAAGACACGTCAGAGGAGGAAATTTGTAATAATGCTCTACTGGTAAAGTTTTAATGCATAAAACCTCATTTTACACAACATTTATAGAATTATAATGTTGCATGGTGTCAGATCTGATCGGTCATGACTGAGGCTGTCAGAGCTGGCTCATGCCAATATTCTCTATTTGAGAAGGAGACCACAAAAAATGGGGGCCTCGGTAGCCTAGTTGGGAAAACCACTCGACTGGACTACCAATGTTCAGACAACCCATGTTCGATTCTCGCTGGAAGCAGTGTGAGTTGTACTTGTGGTTGAAAAAAAAAATACCCCCACGGTCGACTCAGCCATCGGCAGAAATGGGTACCAGGGTATTACCCTGGGAAGGTGAGGAATGTCGCCTTGCATCTGAGTTTCTATGCTTGAGGTGAAACTATACAGAAATTTCCTAATATTTCTGGATAGGCGGCCGAGCACATATGGGTGGAAACTCACATGCTAAGACGCCGGTTCAAGTCTCATACTTGACCTTTACCACAAAAAATATTTGATTAAATTATCGTCTGAACTAACTTTTTCACCTAACAACATTCTGTCAGTCAGTTATTTTTCAGTCAAGTTTAGTCAAATCCAGGGCATGCTGGGGTTCACAACAATGAAATTGCAGGTTGATTCATTGGTGACACTAGCATTAAGAGTGACCGGACTTTAGACATTGCCAAGTTTGTTCTTAATTCCATGAGGGAGGCAGAAAAAGATGGATGGCACAAGGTAAAACACATTTTAAGAGACTGATGAGTTTAGAAAGGAAACTGGGATCAGGTTGATTCTATGTATATAGTGGGAGAAGAATATGTGTCTACAATAAACATGTGACAGGGATATCAACTGAAACATGCATCAAGAAATACTTCAACAGGCAGTGGAGAGGATATAGAGGTGCCCTGAATACAATCAATGAAACTTATTTCATAGATAGATGGATGAATCAATGTTGACAGCTGTTACACTTCTTATTAAAACATGGCATAAATATAATGTTCCTTTAGTTACTGGATCTCAATTGTGCAGCAGTTCTGCATCAGAAAATATTTAATTATTTAATGCTTTTTATAGCAAAGCATTACTTTATCTTTAACATTACATATCATTTGTCCACATTTTTTTTCTTAGTTAATCAAACTACAAGGACAACAGTTGCCTGAATCGATAACTCATCATGCTCCAAACCAGTAGAGCGCAGATTTGAATCCCATTAGGGTCAAAGGTTATTTTTTTTTCTACCAGGAGTAAAATGACCACATTACCCCAAAAATCATGTGCTGAAGGTCTGTAAAATATAGGGTCACTAACACCATATTTCCCTATACGCCGCATGGCGTGACAGGGGTACTTTACTTTTACTTTACTACCAGGAGTAAAATAAAAACTCTGATTCAAACATCTCCTGGCAACTGTTCATGATAAGCGGTCTTTATTCTCTAGTCCTATATCCTGTAGATCTCAGTAATGAGATAATGCTATAAAGACAGGTTTTTTTTAAGCAAATTATATCTCCATAAAAATCTCCACACTCCCTTCAGTTCTTTTTGAAATGTATCTACTATAAGCTCAGTAGAAACAATAAGTCTCAAACTTTAACCATGTGACTACTGGGGCCCCACAGTGAGAGAAAAAAAAAAAGAATAGAGCCCCCGTTGCCTGAGATGCATGCTGTGATAGGCTCCTAAGGAGGTTTAAATTGTCACCTATGCAGTCAAGTAGGACATGCATAGAGTGACAATGTCAATAGAGTTTACCGATGCATTTTGGGAAATGCTGTGACAAGAGGTGGAGCAAAAATGGGGAATTCCTGACTGCAATGAAACTGGTTCATTGGATAGAAAAGAATAGAACAGACACTAGTCAGAATCACCTTTTCTTTATATCCTTAGAATAATAGCCTCTGATGAATGTGCCTGTGGATGGCACTGGCAAAAAGATTATTGCTAAATACCTCTTGCTGTAAGTAAAGTAAAGAACCCCCGTCACGCCAAGTGGCGTATAGGGAATATGGTGTTAGTGACCATAAATTTTATAGACCCTCGGCACATGATTTTTGGTGTAATGTGGTCGGTACTACGCCCATGCCACTTTACTTTCCCAGAAAAAAAATCCGGTACCCAATAAAAGCTGGGTGAACCGGAAGCCATTGGTTGGGATCGAACCCAACCTCTTGTCCTTTGTAGTCTAGTTCACTAACCACTGAGCTATTGCGGCTCCCCCCACCTCTTGCTGTGGATCCCAAAATTAGGTGTTACCCTTGAGTCTGGTGTTCTTGCAACATTTATTAAAAGCTTGTTGTGTTGTGTTTTGATCCTTTTGTCTTATCACAGGGCAAAACCATTGTACCTGTTGTTTCTTTATGCATTCAATTGCAAGAATTATTCCTCTTCATTTCTGATTTTATCTCTCAGTCTGTTTCCTGTCCTGTATCTAACATATTTCATTTCAGTAGTGGTTATTTTTCTTATTGTTATTAATTCTAGCGTTCAGGCCTGGCATTGGTAGTGCAATGTTGGGATGAAGATTGTGTTGCAGAGTGTCTGTTTTGCCTCTAGTGCTGTTTCCTTGTTGGACAGCAATGCTGTCTTTGAACTGATTAAAAGTGACATCTACAGAAGCACACAGTAGAAGAAAGTTTCATCTTTAGAATAACACCAGAATGTAGTTGCATTGTTTGATACCAGCATGCAAGAATGGAGGCTAAAAATCTATTTTGTAATTAGTTTAACTGTCCTTGACATGTATTATTTAACTGTTATCTCATCTAAACATGAACACATTTAATTGATTTTTTTAATATAAAAAATTAGGACATACATTCACATATGTAACATACTTATATACTTATATTAAGATTTTAAAATCATAAAACATGCAATTAAATTATGAAAACTATTTTAGAATATAACAATAAAAAAATATATTATTACAGTTGTAAGGGTAAAATGTTTTGTTAAATGTTAGATTTTCTTGGTTCCTTTTTTTTGGCAAGAAGTAAAAGAAAGTTGATAAAGAAAGCTATTTTTTAAAAATCCCATGCCTAAGAAATTGTCAATGAATGTTAACGCTCTTTGTGTTGGCACTTTAAACTTGTTACAGTGCATTGTCCTACTGTCTCTAAATACTCATCTAAATACTTATGTTGTATTGTTACAGTGTGCTGCTACATAGTGTAGTTATACTGAATTGTCACATTGTATTGTCACACAGTGTTATCACATTTGGTGGTCTTGACTAGTATGAATTAAATAGAGCACTGTCTACAGCCCTGTCAGCTTCAAGAGCGAAATGGAGTGACAACAAGGCCATACTTGGCCCACCTGAGTGACCCACCTGAGTGACAACAAGGCCATACTTGACCCACCTGAGTGACTAAGGTGGTGAGAGAAACTTTAAGTATGCTCCTAGTTGTATTAAGGCAAATCTATGTGGATGTAACTTCACTTTGTCATTCACCATGAGATGTGCATTTGTTGTGTTGTAGCTTAAAGTAAACTGCAAAATAATTGTGGCTTTAGACATGTGTATTTATTCCATCTATCTATCTATCTATCTATTGACCTTTTGAGCCGTAGCTGGCCCATAGGGCATAGACCAAGATACTCCTTCTCTTATCTAAATTTTTATTCTAGAAGTTTTCAATTCTTATGAAGATATTTTATCAAATCTCGCCATTCGTCTCTGTTCTGTGCAAGCAGCTCTATCTCATTGAGGTATTTATTCGGATAAATAAAAAAGAACATGAAGAAATTGGGCAGTGGCGGCATGTTTCGTCATGGCTTTGCCCTCGCCTGGTCACTTGATATTGAGATCTGATGACTAGCCCTCTCAGATAATGGCAACAAAACAGGAAGTCCTGTGTACACACACAGATTAAAGAACCCTTGGCAGTTCAAAAGTAAGAAAATATTTGGCTAAAATGTCCACTGTCCAAGCAAAATTGTTAAACAAAAATCTATCCATGCTGAAGAGAGATGTGTCAAGCTGAAAGGTGCAGATATCACAGCTTTGCCATAGACTAGCTGCACAGTGCACCCATGCCCTCTTAATGAGTGAATGCTAAGAAGAAGATATATATAATCAATAACCTAAGATATGCTGATGATACTGTACTACTAGCAGAAAATCCTAAAGATCTACAACAATTACTTAATGAAATAAACATGATAAGCAAAAAATATGGACTAGATATGAATATCAAAAAGACTAAAACTATGATCATAAACAAAGGAAATACTCAAAACCCACAAGTGGATATCAAAATTGAAGGAATAGATCTGGAGACAGTTCAGAACTACAACTACCTTGAACATACTATAACCAGTGATGGAAAATGTACAACTGAAATAAACAAAAGAATAGGAATGGCAAAAAGCAATTTTAATGCCATGAAGAACATACTAACATCAAAACAAATAACACCAGGGCTAAAGCTAAGAATAGCAAAATGTTACATTTCTCAATATTCATATATGGTGCTGAAACATGGACATTAGACAAGAAAACAGAACAGAGAATTGAAGCCTTTGAAATGTGGATATATAGAAGAATAGGTAGAATTGGATGGAAGGAAAAGATAACAAATGATGAAGTTTTAAAACAACTGAAAATAAAAAGAGAACTACTAAACACAATTCAAACAAGACAAATGCGATTTTTGGGCCATGTTAAAAGACACAACAGCCTACTGAAAGTAATCCTGGAGGGGAAAATACAAGGTAAAAGAGGCAGACCAAGACTAACATGGATGAGTAACATCAAAAGATGGACAAATCAGCCTATGACAACCTGCACCATCAAAGCAAGAGACAGAGCAGAATGGCGCTCCATGGTAGCCAACCTTCGTTGCGGAGACGGCACTCGATGATGATGATGATGAAGAAGAAGAAGAAAAAGAAGGAATCATCATCATTGTTAAACAGTATTCCTTTTTTTTCACCTGACATGCACAAACTCCACAGTTAGATCTCATTAACAATGTACATATATTGGGCTGTTTTTTTTTTATCTAGATTTACCAATAAAATGTTGTTGCTATTAATCATTGTTCTACTATTCTTTTCAATGTGTTTGTTTTTTCCAGTTTTTTTTTACCCTGTGGGTTCCAGTCAATTTCATATCTAGCTCCAAGAGTGTTCATCATTTGACTATCTCTATCTATTGACCTTTCGAGCCGAAGACGGCACATAGGGCAGAACCACAACCTCAAAAACAGAAACCTTGCGTGCCAAAGTGACACATATTGCAGAGATCACTGCTCTAAAATATATGGCGCTGTTTCCATAACAATACTTTTTACAATGACAGCTTGTCAAGTCATCGATCATCATTTGACTAGCGGTCCATCATTCTATACTTAGTACAGCAGAGCAAGTACTTAGCCACTAGATCTAGACTTTTCACAAAAAAAGACTTTTGTCTTTATGTAAAAAATGTATTTCTTAATGCATTGTTAACACTTGGAAAAATTGTGAATGTAAGTTTGTTTTATCTTTCACAGTTGTACTGATATACTTATTTTCCTTTTTTATTTTTCCTCCAGTGCATTATACCATTAATTAATATTCACTTTTGTAACATAATATTTTAAAAAAAATTCATAAATTCTGAAGCAATATGGCTTACCATCAAAATCATAAATATTATCAAAGACATGTATGATGGTTACACATGTGCAGTTCGAACAGAGGAAGGACTGAGCGAATGTTTCCCAATAGAAACTGGGGTTAAACAAGGATGTATTTTATCGCCCTTGTTATTTGGAATTGTTATGGACTTCATAATGAAGAAATGCTGCACTGGTAATAAGGCATCGAATGGATACAAGGAGACCATTTGGAGGACCTGGACTTTGCTGATGACATAGTTCTCATCAGCAATCAGATAAAAACGATGCAGGAAAACACAAATGAACTATCATCAATAGCCAGCAAAATTGGGCTTGAGGTCAATCATGAAAAGACTAAAGTCATGAAAAGTTTAATTCCAACAAGTGACAAAATATACATGGAAAACAAACCAGTAGAAGAGATCGATCACTTCATCTATCTTGGAAGTCACATTGATCGAGAAGGGGATACGAGCAAAGAAATTAGAATCAGACTGGCTAAAGCAGCAATGTCTTTCAGAAGCCTTGAAAGTTGTGGAAATCAAAACTCATTAGCACAAACACAAAACTTAGGCTATTCAAATCAAATGTACTATCAACCCTTACGTATGCGTGTGAAAGCTGGAAAACAACAAGAGATATAGAAACAAAGTTGAACGCATTCGAAAATAAATGTCTAAGGAAAATACTTGGTATAGAATGGAACGAATTCAAAACAAACGAGGAAATTAGAGAAATCGCCAATCACCACTAATATCTTCAGTAATAAAAAAGACGATGGTCATACGTTGGACATGTGATGAGAAGAGATAATAATCGAATAGCAAAGCAAGCCCTCATATGGGAAACAACAGGTAAAAGAAAAAGAGGAAGACCCAGGGAGACACTGAGAAGAACATTGATGAGAGAGGCAAGAGCAGCAGGAATCGGCTCCCTCAATGAGATAGAACTGCTTGCACAGAACAGAGACAGATGGCGAGATTTGATAAATATCTTTAAAAGAAAACTGCTAGAACAAAATTCATATAGGAGAAGGTGTATCTTGGTCTACGCCCTATGGGCCGGTTACGGCTCGAAGGTCAATAGATAGATAGAACATAATATAGCATTGAGCTCATGGTGCTCCGCTCACAGTCAGAAATTACATGATTCAAACCACATTTTGTGTGATTGAGTTGATGCACTGACCATAGAGCTCAAGGTAAATGAAATTGAATACCTAGCCACATCTGAGACAAATTATGTGAAAAGGAGGTCCTATGCTCAATCTGAGCATGTACAAATTTCTTGGTAGTTGAAAGACTAAGAAAGTAAGTTATATATAGTCATCCTTATCAAATTTTTAACAAATAAAACTCAAGCTCCTACCATTTTTACATTATTAGTCTGCTTTCTCTGAAGTTAATCTAGCAAGGAAGATTGAGGAGCTCTCCAAGGCTGTTACAGAGTTTATGCATAAACTGCTCTAGGATCTTTCTGTGCTAGGATCATCCTGTGCTAAGATCATCCTGTGCTAGGATCATCCTATGCTAGAATCTTCCTGTGCTATCAGGAAAGAGATAGGGACATTGTTTACAATGTAGTTATGATGATGGTAGTTCTAAGACAAAGATGTGTTGACATCTGACTCATTTGTAAAACATTGCAATCAGTGTACCTGGAACAGGACACAATCGACTCCATAGTCATATGTATAACAAATTCAAGATCGGCACCTCAATTACTTGTACATGTGAACAGGCGCCCCAGACTGCTGAACACATACTTCAAGACTGCACTGAATATAGTAGACTGAGGAAAATCCATTGGCCCATAGATACAACACTACCGACAAAACTATATGGGTCACTGCAAGAATTACAAAAAGACAGTAAAATTTATACAGGAAACGACATTGCAGATAAAGACAATACTTCGGGCGAACAAAAGATAGATAGATAGAATACCTGGAGATTTACAAGAGAAAATGTTCAACAAATGTAAGCATTTAAATAAATAACAAATTCATTATGTAGGGCTAGATCCCACAGGGAGAGAAGACTGAGAAATCTAAAATAGATGTGATATAATCTATATTGTGGTTAAAATTGAGTGTATGGAAATTAATTCTATTTACTTATTGGGTATGCATGCTGTTGTTTGCGCGAAAATTGCTTTTAATTACAGAATTAAACTGATTGGTCTGGTTTTAAAAATGTATATTTACAACATTAGAATGTTGACATGGCACAATCAATTTAATGATGAAAGTTTCTTTTTTTTTGTTTTTGTTTTATCTTTGAAAAATAATTTTTATGGAAGAATTTTCTGGCATTAGAGTGTAATTTGCAAGACCTGTTAAGCATGAAATAAGTCAGGACTTTCTGGTGTATCTGAGTGCAGGTCAGTAGGTCAATGATTTGGTCATTTTCATGATATATAGTATAATGAATGGCCATTATCAGTGCTCTGACTGGACAGACAAGCTTTGCTGAGATGCCACTAGCTTTGAGCTGACCAATGCTTTCTTTGATAATATTAAGATTTACATCTACAAGTGATACGGAAATAAGATAATATGAATAGTATTGTTATAGCAGTGGTGGGGCTATGTGATTACTTTTACCTTAAATATATTTCATATGTGCAATATATGTGGGATGTAATCTTAGGATTAGAATAATAAATACCAATTTGTTGTTATGAATGTATGCAATTTGAATGAGTCTAGACTCTATGGAATATAGAACACACATATAAAATTTATATAAGTTAATTAGTAAGATATGTGTCACAAAGAATTAAACAATAATGAAGATTGATATTTGTTTTGTCCTTTATGTTTTTATACTGTATATTCATAATTCATCATCATCATCATCAAGTACCGTGCCCACTGGTGTAGATGATCATGTCTCTCCACAATTTCTGATCTCGGCAGCTATTTATCATTTCTGTTGTTGACCTTCTGCCAAGCCATTCTCTTAAGCTGTCTGTTATTTTTTCTCTTTGATTCCCTCTATCTCTTCGTCCCTCAATTTTTCCAGTTGTTCTCTTCTCATTACATGGCCAAAAAATGATGATTGTCTCTTCCTAATATTGGAAATTAGTTCTCTTTTTGCTTTGACCTCTTTCAGAACTCATAATATATAATCATCATATATCATAATTCATATGTAAATTAATATGTGGCTTATGGAGAATACTCTTTAACTCCAGACATATGCTCTTGATGATATAAAGTGTATTATTCAGTTATTATTTCATGAGAACTGAAGAGAAGGAACCAGTCCAGGGAGTGGAAGAAACTTCATCTCGAAGGTCTATGATGCAGTGTGGTCAAAGCTGGACTAGTCTAGAGTCAAACCAATCACCTTTTCGACCACTACCAACCACTCTTCTTTAAACCAGGACAATTTTATCACTGGAGCCTGGAATGCCCAATTATTTGCCTGAAGCTAGAAAAGCCCGTGGTTTTTATGTTTCCATTTTCAAAGTAAAAGAAAAAAAAGTGCTGTATCTTAACAACAAAATGACATACCTTCTGAAGATAAGCACAGAGATGAATGAGATGATCAAGTTGCAGTAAACTTGTATTCTATAAATAAAATGTTTATATGTATGTTGGATTGGCAGGTAGGATACATAAGGAACAAGGTATTTTATATCGATGGGTCTCTTTTCTATTGCGTCTTTTCCTTTCAAACTTTGGATTAATTTGTTTTAGATGTTATAGTATCACTTCCTATATATATCTTCTCAATGTGCTACAAAGATTACAATCAAGTCCCCTTCTCTGTTTCCCTAATGAAGGATTCTTGATAATATAAACCAAAGAGGAGATGGAAGATATGGTAGAATGTGAAATAGAAATAATAACACAGCTTTGGTTGGTTCTTTGGTTATGGAGGGCCCCGGTATCACTGCAAACGAATTAAAATCCATAATTGTTCAACCGCCTGTGCCAGCGTAATCATCCGAATTAATATCTCATCCCCCAAACAAAGAAAGGTAACTGTAGTCCCCATCGTAGCAGTCTCAGCACGCGCCAAAAGACATAAGGCGAAACCGCGCAGAAAGTGACCACAGCCAACTGTTCCCTGTCATACGATATTATCATTCATCGTAAACAAGCGGGATATCGAAACAGGATCAAAACGGATGAGACACACAGCTCACGGTGTGCACAGAGCACTTAACTCAGTAGCTCCTGCAACAAGCCGGACATCTATATTCATAGCTCTACCAAAGAAACCTGGTGTCATGGATTGTAAGGATCATGAGTAACACAACTAGAATGGTACTAATAACCATCTTCCGAAGAGAGAGAAACACAATTCAACAAGATAATGTTGATGAACAGTGTGAATTTCTTGGACAACGTCATATACAGCTTAAAATCAACAGTCAAATGGGGAATGAAAACAAATTTGTACTTATGTTTTACAGTTTGCATAAAAAAAGTAAAAGAATTTGACAAAAAGCATCAAGAAAGAATAACAATTTTAGAGTGCATAAATGTTGAGACAGCAACGCTCTAAGATTAGTAAAGAATATGTAATGGTTACAAAAATCAGCAATAAGAATAATTAATTAATTTGAATTCCTTCAACAAACAATAAAGTGGTTAATCGATGGCCCGGTATCACTGCAAACGAATTAAAATCCATAATTGCTCAATTGCCCATGCCAGTGAAATCATTCGAAATAAAACTCATCGCATTGGAGGATCCAAACAAAGAAAGGCAGCTGCAGTCCCCATCGTAGCAGCTATAGTACACACCAAAAGGCATAAGGCCAAGCGGTACAGAAAGTAAATACAATTGAACTGTCCTTCGTCATACGATATCATCATTCATCGTAAGCAATCGGAATATTGAAACACGATCAGAATGAAAAACACAGCTCACGGCGTGCAAAGAGCATTAAACTCAGTAGCTCCAGCAGCAAGCCGGACTTGGAATATGAGGAAACTGCAACAAGGAACACTTTTCAGGCAGAGCCTCAATAGTTACTGTCGCCTATCCGCCATATGGACCGGAAGTCCAAACAATAGAATGGGTAATGGCAAGTGTTTGTACTATCACCACACTGCTGATGGCACAGCCTTAATAGCTAAACGTGAAAATTATAAAATGATTAACAATTTAAAAAAAAAACATCGGCAGCAAAAAGACAGAAGTAATGGTTGCAATAAAGAACAGGACATGTTATAACTGTACAATTAACTTAACTGAGACAGTATTGAAACAAGCCAATGAATTCAAATATATATGAACGGTACTAAATTAAGACAGTTGAAGTGCATTAGTGATGAGGAGTAGAATAGCAAAGGCTGAATTCCAAATAATGAAGAACATTTTAACAAGCCCATTTTTGTCAATGGAAATAAGAAAATGAGTTGGAACTACCAGCCAGTGCCACTGTACCCTGGATAACATGACAAAAAAACACGTTCTACAGGATTGTCCCCAGTACACAGACCTAAGAAGGACAATATGGCCCACACTCACCTCCCTGGAAAAGAAACTATAGGGCAACCGAATCATTTAAAGAGACAGCTGCCTTCATAAGAGAGTCCGGAGTCCTAGTATGAATGAGCCATGATCGCAGAAGAAGAAGAAGAGGAAGAAAAAAGAAGAAGAAGAAGAGAATTAGTTCTCCAAAACTATGTGGAAGCAGTAATCATCCAGAAAATGGAAGCGAATCCTGGGCAGTCGGAGAATAGATAAGAATATCGTTGATCGAGATGTGGTTTTACAGAAGAATGTTGAGAATACCGCAGACATTTTAATATAGGCCAAAGCTAAAATAAATGTTATTTCCAACATCAGGAGGATACAATTATTGTTGGCCATGTTATGAGAACAAAGGACAAGAGGTAAGGTTCGATTCCAAAAGACGGCTTCCGGTTCACCCAGCCTTTAATGGGTACCGGATTTTTTGTTTCTGGGAAAGTAAAGCGGCACGGGCGTAATACCGATCACATTACCCCAAAAATCATGTGCCGAGGGTCTGTAAAATTTATGGTCACTATCACCATATTCCCTATACGCCACTTGTAGTGACGGGGGTACTTTACTTTTTATACTATGAGAACAGCTGGGATATGTTGTGATAGCAGGAAAGCATCGAGAGAATACAGCAGGAAGCAAAGCGATAAGATATCAGATAGTTTAAGAGAGTGTTTTGGTAGGAAGTCAACAACAGAACTGATAGACAGCTGAAGAGAGGAGGCAAAGGTGACTGACTGCAACAAAGCTGAAGTTGCCAGCGAATCATTGTTTATAATGGTTTACGCCAGAATCGGTGAGCCAGAACCATCCAGACTTGACTCCATCTCTTCGCGGTGTATCTAGTAACAAACTAACCTGTCTAGTCTGGCCAAGTGAGTAAGAATCGAGAGTGAAGGCAAGTCGGTACTCAAAAATGCCGTGCTGAAGTCGGATGTGTTGGACCGAAAGGCGCAAATATCACAGTTCTACTGCAAACCACAACATAACGTATAAACACTCACTTAACGCCCTTTCAATGGCGGATGACGAAGAGGTGTATTCCTTTACTTTAGTCATCGGGTGAGCGCAAGCGAACACAACTGCAGAGATAGAAAGTTGAGAAACATAATCACAACGTGCCAGCAGGCATGGCACTTGATAATGATAAATGGAGAATTAACTCAGGAAAGCCTTATATACATCTTTGTAGCTCAAATTTGGTCCAGCCACATGCTGCTTCGGGAGCCGCGATAGCTCAGTGGTTAGTGAACTGGACTACAAAGGACAAGAGGTCGGGTTCGATTCCAACCGACGGCTTCCAGGTTCACCCAGCCTTTAATGGGTGCCGGATTTTTTTCCGGGAAAGTAAAGCGGCACGGGCGTAATACCGACCACATTACCCCAAAAATCATATGCTGAAGGTCTGTAAAATTTATGGTCACTAACACCGTATTCCCTATACGCCACTTGGCGTGACGGGGGCTCTCTACTTTTTTTTTCTTCTGGCTGCTTCCCATTTATAAGCTCTTCATTCAGATATGATTCGGAAATGCGGTTGTTCGTTTTTCTGCTGTGCAGGTGTGAGATATCAAAATTGAAGGAATAGATCTGGAGACAGCTCAGAACTACAACTACCTCGGACATACTATAACCAGTGATGGAAAATGTACAACTGAAATAAACAAAAGAATAGGAATGGCAAAAAAGTAATTTTAATGTCGTGAAGAACATACTAACGTCAAAATAAATAACACCAGGGCTAAAACTAAGAATAGCAAAATGTTACATCTTCTCAATATTCCTATATGGTGCAGAAACAAGGACATTAGACAAGAAAACAGAACAGAGAATTGAAGCCTTTGAAATGTGGATATATAGAAGAATAGGTAGAATTGGATGGAAGGAAAAGAAAACAAACGATGAAGTCTTAAAACAACTAACAATGAAAAGAGAACTACTAAGCACAATTCAAACAAGACAAATGCGGTTTTTGGGCCATGTTAAAAGACACAACAGCCTACTAAAAGTAATCCTGGCGGGGAAAATACAAGGTAAAAGAGGCAGAGGCAGACCAAGACTAACATGGACGAGTAACATCAAAAGATTGACAAATCAGCCTATGACAACCTGCACCATCAAAGCAAGAGACAGGGCACAATGGCGCTCCATGGTAGCCAACCTTCGTTGCGGAGACGGCACTCGATGATGATGAGGTGTGAGACAGAGAGTGTGGGTATTCTTGTAAACTCAACGGCTCCGTACAAATAAATTGCACCATCAAACTGACATTGTTAATTACTCAACGGGCATGCTCCATTCCATCCAGTATTCTTCTCATTATTCACCTTATGACTACTACTCCTCTTAGTCAGCGTCATCCCTTAAAATGACGTTAAGAGGACGTAGGGTACATGTTGTCGCTAGTTTACAACACAGTCGCAATGTCTGCGACTTTAGGTCTGACATATCCGCATGTCATTTTTGAGGAGAACTACTGAATTGCTTTCTTTCTTCAATCTGGCCAGACTGGTTAATCTATGTCCAGGGGTACCACTAGGAGATAGAGTAGCTTTTAGAGAAAATACTCTTTTATTCAGTCGTTCTACCACTAGTTTAGCACTGAAGAGTCACGGAAATACAGGCCTATATACATAAACAAAAATTGAATTGTTCCTAGTTTTTTTTTTTTTTTCATGTATTGCTGCCCTATTTCAAAATTTGCTTCTTTTTAAAACGAAGAGAGCACATAAAAAAAAAAAAATGTTTTATGTATTTTGTAATATATTACAAATTTCTCCTCATTCTGATATGTCATACCAAAATGATTCAATCTATCTATTGACATTTCGAGTCGTAGACGGCTCATAGGGTGTAGACCCAAATACTCCTTCTCCTATATGAATTTTTATTCTAGCAGTTTTCAATTCTGTTAAAGATCTTTTATCCAATCTCACCATTTGTCTCTGTTCTGTGCAAGCAGCTCTATCTCATCGAGGTTGCCGATTCCTGCTGCTCTTGCATCTCTCATCAATGCTATTCTGTGGCTCTCTGGGTCTTCCTCTTTTCCTCTTACCTGTTGTTTCCCACATGAGGGCTTGCAAAATTCGGTTATTATCTCTTCTCATCACATCTCCAACATATGACCATCGTCTTTTCTTTATTACTGAAGATATTAGTGGTTGATTGGCGATTTCTCTTTCTTCGTTTGTTTTGAATTCCTTCCACGCTATACCAAGCATTTTCCTTAGACATTTATTTTCGAATGCGTTCAACTTTGTTTCTATGTCCCTTGTTGTTTTCCAGCTTTCACACGCATACGTATGGGTTGATAGTACATTTGATTTGAATAGTCTAAGTTTTGTGTTTGTGTTGATGTTCGATTTCCACAACGTTTCAAGGCTTCTGAAACACATTGCTGCTTTAGTTATTCTGATTCTAATTTCTTTACTTGTATCCTCTTCTCGTACACATTCTATATCAGATCTACGTTTCATTAACAAAATCGTTTTTACGATACCGGCTTGTTAAACCTCTGATCAACACTTCTATACAAAGCAGGAGAAAAATAATTTATCCATTTTGGATCCAACCGGAAACCACTATCAAAAATGATTACTAATAAAAAAAAAAATATGTATTCTATTTCTTATAACCTTGCTTATATAACAATAAATAGTCGAGTAAATTTTGTTTTTGCTGTTTATGTTTATCGCTTTTTTTTCCACCCTGTCTTGTCTATAGTGGAGACCGGTAAGTTAGAGGAGTTAAGATAAAGAAATGCAAATGAACGTATAAAAATGCGAAGCTGCAGCAAAGCCAAATGTGAGAGAGAGGGAGAGTGTTTAGTAATCGGTAAGTTAGACCAAGCAAAACGGAAACGGAAGTGCGTTACTGTTAACTATGCGAACTCTACTTTTCAAAATTCAAAGTTCTAGGGAGGGCCAGGGTGAGTGAAGTGTTTGTGCGTTAAATAATCTGAAGTAATCTTACTGTATATCTCCGTACATCTATTTTCTACATTACATGAACATGCATATTTATGCAAAATGTTTGTATTGAAATCAATTTGAGCCGTTTTATATATATTTTTAATTTATTATATATGTATATATTTTTTTCAATGGTCTCTCATGATGTAAGTATTTTATTATGTCTTTGATGGCCCCTCTTAATTTTGACAGTTGATTGAAATACATTATGGACGTGCTCTTAGAGCTCAAAAGTTTAAAAAGAAAGTTATTTTCTTCCTTCATTTCCCTGGGCCTTTGTAATATAATATAAGTTATAACGAACGATTATCCTTTCAATCTATCTTATCTTTGCCGACTTTGGCGGATGGCTGGGTAGTCTGGAGGTCCATACATTATTTTGCCTTCTGGGGAGCTAACAAGTCTACCACAGGTGGTGGTGATTTTTCAAAAATAGGAAAGGTTAATTTGTGGTTTCTTAGACTTAGAGCTACAGCAATTAACAGGTCCTGTGTGCACTCGCACGTTATCCGTGCCTTATAATAATTTAAATAACACTTTACCTTAAACTTAATATTAATAAACTACTGTCATAACAGTAACATGATTCATTTAGACGTGAACTTTTTTAAATTATATAATTAATTGATGTACATCAGGTTCTTTTTTCAGGTTCCAATTTTTATTATTTTTGCAGTCAAGACCCTGGATCTTAGATGCAAGAACAATAAGAAAAATACTGAGATGAAATGTGTCAGACAAATGACAGGAAACAGTCTGAGAGATAAGATCAGAAATGAAGAACTTCTGATTTCATGAAAAAGCTAGGAATAGTCCACGCCATAGAATATATAAAGAAACAATAGATAAACTGGTTTGGTCACGTGACAAGGCAAAAACTTTAAAAGATCAAAATACAACACGAGCCTTCAATAAACTATAAACGTGAGATTACCAGACCCAAGGGTCGACAACGGAAAAAATTGGAATATTAGAAGCACTAGCAAACAGCAGAAGCGAACAGAAGAGCAAAAGACCACAAATTATATCTCCCCTCGATGCTGAAAGGCAAATGAGGAAGGAAAGAAGGGCCATCTCTAGCTATTTTATGTTTTATATTTGTTAAAAAAAAAAAAGTTACTAAAGTATCTACTAGAATCCACTTGTTGAAATGTATACCAATTATATATTAATTATACAACTTTCACATGATGAGTTTTATCACGATGGTCTTCTGAGTATTTTTGAGGACATCCTGCATCTCTGATATTTATGTTGTTAATTAATGTTATGTATGCAGCAGCTCACACTCTTTGGCCCAATGCCATATTGTAATTATACACCTGCAGGTATTTCAGAGTTGCTCTAAAAAGGATCATTTTTATTTCAACTATAATACTTTTAATTTTAATTATGTATAATATGGTCTAACATTTATATCGTCAAACATCTTTACATTAGCATGTTTAAAACTTCAGTCAGTGCTAAAAATCTGCATAGTGAGATATAGTGTATTAGTATAGTATATAAAAACTGTTGTCTTTTTGTTTTCAACCAGCTGCCCAAGAGGAGATCTACAACTCTCATATATGTGAATTTGATTTAGTCATCAGTAATTTTCAGGAAAAGTATTGCCAGGTATGTATGTTATCTTTTTAAAGAAAATAGTACTTACTTAGGACATATCTGTAACATTTTTGTAAAGTGTAAAGCAGTCAATGTGCACATGATGAGTCTTATCACGATGGTCTTCTGAGTTTTTCCTGAGGACATCACATACCTCTGATATATTTTACATATTTAAAAATTATATTATGTTCCAACAATTTATTTCTCATATTTGTATACAGCTACTTTCAAATGCCCCACTGCCTTGTGGGTGAGACTTTTTAGTCAAAGGCTAGCGGAGCCAACCGTAAACAAACTGACTGAAGGCAACAGAAAACCACCATCGTAACTTCATTGTACAGTCATGAATCGCCACCTAAGGTATGCTGATGATACAGTCTTAATCGCTAAAGAGTGAAAATGAGTTACAAGAAATGTTGGACATTATAGTGAAAGAAAGCAAAAATAAAGGACTCATCTTAATAGCAAAAAGACAGAAGTAATGGTAACAACAAAGAAAAAGACATCACCTCAGTGCAAAATGAAGACAAGTGGAACAATATTAAAACAGGTAAATGAATTTTAATTAAATATTTTGGAACTTTGTTAACCTCAGACGGAAGATGTACAAAAGAAGTGCGATGCAGAATGGCTCAGGCAAAAGCAGCTTTCCAGAAAATGAGGAAGATACTATGCAATCCATTTTTGACTATAGAAACAAGAAAAAGAGTTCTTAAATGTTATTTAGACCCAGTCTTAACATATGGATGTGAATCCACGGACACCAGAACAACAAACAAGAAAATTACTGGAGTCTGTAGAAATGTAGTTTTACAGAAGAATGTTGAGAATACCATGGACAGCTAAGAAGAGTAATGAAGACGTTCTGAGAGAGGCCAAAGCAAAAAAGAGCTAATTTCTAATATTAGGAAGAAACAATCATCATTTTTTGGAGAAGAGAACTGGAATATATTGAGGGACGAAGAGATAGAGGGAAGCAAAGAGAGATAATACTAGACAGCTTAAGAGAATGGCTTGGCAGAAGGTCAACAACAGAAATGATAAAGAACTGTCGATCGTAAGTTGTTGAAAATGATCACCTATGCCAGTAGGCCAGGTACTTGATGATGATGACTTTGAAATGATCAAATCTGCAATCACCATTAATGTAAGTGAAAAACTTTGAAAGAGATCTGCCAATTTCAGATCTGCAAATAAATAATTAAATGAACTATCATTTTGAGAAAGCAAGATGCCATTTTGAATAATCTTCAACCACTGATCTAAATTTAAATTTTCTGGGTGCGGCGTGGCTCAATGGTCTAAATGAGCACGCTATTGTCCTCCAGTGCACCTATGACTCCAGTATAAAGGAAGAAAATTAATTCATTTTAAATTCCATACTTTTTTTCTTCTAATTGTTGTACTGATATGATTATAAAGTATTATTGAATTGGTAATTTCATCCAATGCAGCGTCCAATGTCTACTTAATGTGTGGACGCTAAGAATAAAATATAATGGTAATGTCTACTGAGAATGACTCTAGCATGGTGTCTGAATAGGTCTAGCTGTTGGCTTTCAGAGCTGGCTCATGTCACTATGACTTTGAGAACAAGATATTTTTTTATTCTGGGAAATGTGAAAATAATTGTTGGTATTGGCTCATGCAAGAGAGCAGATTTTGATACAAGTATTTAAATTGTAAGTGTACAGTATACATGATGAGTGTTATCACGATGGTCTTCTGAACATTTATGAAGACATCATAAACATCTCTGCTGTATGATTTTTGTATGCCATTCTGAGTTTCACCCTAAAGTAAGATTATAACCTTTCATAGACATAGTTCCTGAAACATGATAGCATATGTCAAGTGGCCAAAGATTGTTTGGCAACATGTAATTAATAGCTATAAATAGGTAGTTAATGTTACCTAAGATGGATGCCCTTGGACCCATGACATTTAATTTTAATTCCTCCTAAAATTTATGTTTAATAAACTTCTTGTAGCAGTTTGTATGTCCAAACACAAGATTAATTGCAATAATGATTGTGTTTCTTTCTCACTAAAAGATCATCAGAGATCGATGCATTGACAGCTCAGATCTAGGGTTTTCATGTATCAAAATAATTTGCATGTGAAAGCAGGATTCACCTAAGGTATGTTTAACTTTTAACTCTGAAATTATTTTGCTGACTTTGACAGAATTTAAATTTAGTGTTTTCAATTAAAACCTGTCATGTATCAAAGTATGTGTTTCTACTGAAGTTATTGGGTGTGCCATGTCCGGAATACATTTTTAAATAAGAAACATCACATACAAATGTTAATCCATTTTGAACATCAAATACACATGACAAGCGTGAGGGTGTTCCTGAAAAGAACTGTAAATTTAAGGAGGAAAAATAACTTTAATATATTTTGGAGCTTTTATAGATATTTTATATGAAAATTAAAGTTCTACATTGAAGTGATATATATATTATTTAATGGTCGAAATTTGTGAAGTAATTGCGTTATTGGTCTGAAATTTATAACACTTTGATAATCAATTATGAACATGATGAGTTTTATCACGATGGTCTTCTGAGTGTATGTGAAGACATCTTATACAATTCTGATATTTATTAAAAAAAAAAGTAACATTAGTTCAAATATGTGCTTTAAAGTATGGGTATTTTTTCACAGGTATCAGTTTTTCATTTATGTTTATAATGTTCTTGTGTTGTGTTCATCCGACTGCTACTTTTCACTGTCATCCTTTAAAGGATGTTACCTGAGTGTAGATGCTGTGATTTGTAGCAGACTACTTTATTTTGTTGTGCCATCTGTCACATCACATCCAACTTCAGCACGACGTATTTGGGTATACTCCACTCATTTGACCAGACTTAGTTTCAGTGTGAGATTTTGGATCTTGGTGCAGTCAGCTATGGTAGCTGACATTTGACCAAAGTGCTGTTTGGTGTACACTATTAAGTCTATCTTAATGCCTAAAACACATTGCAACAGCTGTCATTTATTGGCATAGTTCCTTGCTTTAATCTCTTGTGTGATACTTTATAATTCTTTTAAAGTTTTGCGGTTTTTGGTGAGTGGACAGTCACATTACAGATAGACAGATATAAAATTAGTGGTTTATTATCTGACCACTTACAGGTCAGAGGTTCATTCTTCCTTCATAGACCTCATGGCAATGGCTCCCAGATGCTCTGACTGAAGCTAAATGGAAATCTATCTACATGTTGTCTTCTCATACTAATGTCAAAATAATACGTTTATAATTTTTCTACTGTCTTCTTTTTGGTAAAGCTGCTGCGCATAATTTCTTTCTCAGTTCTTATCTTTTTTAGCATTGTGTGTGATTCGTTGTGCAGTTTACTGAAGATCATATACTTCATGTAGGCAGTTTTGCTAATATACAAATGATGAGGTCTATCACGATGGTCTTCTGAATATTTGTGAAGTCATCATACACATCTCTGATCTGTTAATATTTCTTATTTGTAATATAATGGCCCACACACATTCTTGTGTATCAGTTACTTTGAACTTTCTCAAATTTTTATTTCAGAAGCAAGTGCGCTAAATCATTGCAAGTGTCAGCAGTCAAATGGTGCTGTCATGGATACTGGACCCCCTCTGGCATGAGATCAGTGTTTAGAAATCACCTGTTGCAAGATTCAATGACTGCACCCATGTGAACTATAGAGAATCTTCTTATTGCTCAGATGGGTGGCCTCTCTTGGATCAACAGATCTCTCCAGAAGTCCCTAAGAATAATTACCAGGCTATTTAGTACTTGTTAGGACGTGTTACATGTGTACGTTAGGACTCTGTATCAAGAAGGAACATTTAAATTTAATCAAGAAGCAGAAAGACTAAACATAGATATTTTAGGCTTATCAGAGACAAGATGGAATAAATGTGGATACATAGAGGACAAAAAATATACATTTGTATACTCAGGAAACACAACAGAATGTCAAAGAGGTGTAGGAATACTAATAAAAAGAGCTACAAAAATAAATAATTACCCACTGAACATACAATGATAGGGTTATACTACTCAAGATGAAAGCAAAACCAATCAACATAGCAATAATACAGACAATACGCACCTGTGAAGACCTAAATAACGTTATGAAGCAAGTGGAATCTTCAGACATCTTGATTGTAATGAGTGCTAAAGTAGGAAAAGGTAGATATGAGACCATTATAGGAAATCATGGTTTAGGAAAAAGAAATGGCAGAGGAGAAAGATTAATACAATTCTGTGAAGAAAACAGGCTAATGTGTGACATCTACTTTGAACAAGAGAAAAGGAAACTATATACATGGAGAAGCCCTGGAGATAAGAAGAGGAATCAAATAGATTACATAGTGATAAAAGAAAGGTTCTGTAACAGCATAAAGAAAGCCAAAAGCTACCCAGGAACAGATATTAATTCAGATCACAATCCTGTAATGATTAAAATGAAAATCAAACTAAAGAGAAACTAACAAAAGTCTAAAATTCATCAATACCACATATAACAGCTTTAAGTCAAAAAGATTATACTTATACAAGTAAAGAAGAAGAAATAATTGTCATGGATTCAGAAAGAATCCTTACCAATCACCATCAAGGGCGATCTTCTCAAGAATGCATGGGAAAAGACCCAGAAGAAGATGGATAGATGCAGTGACAGAGACATGTAACAACAAAGGAAACTCACTAATTCAGACAGTTCCAAACAGCTCAAGAACGACAAATTATATAAACCACGACACCTATTAGGTATCAGTGAAAAGAAGAAGAAGATACAAGTAAAGAACACATGAGAAGCTGCTAGAAGGAATTGACCAATACAGAAGAGAAAATCCTGATGAAAAAGTCACAACCAAATCACAGGAATTAGGCTTGAATATATAGGTTTACCTCTCGTGTGATTTAACTTCTCCCACATAGGCTGCATTACTACAACCTAACACCAGAAGAATTCAAAAGCCCTCTCCAACAAAATATAAATAAAACCTGCAGATAAAGGAGCTATTGTTATTTGGCACAGGAATATTGTAGCACTTTGTAAACACAAGATCAATTGCCACAGTGATTGTATGTTTTCCCTCACAAAATGTCACATGACATCAATGCATCTGCAGTCCTGGTCTGTGGATATGGTTGGTCAAGAAAATATGAATGTGGAAACAGGATTATGAAGGTATGTTCAATTTATGAATAACACTTTGATAAACATTCATTTTTATCAAATGATATAACTTACAGATGATGAGTTTTATCACGATGGTCTTCTGAGTGTATGTGAAGACATCTTATATACCTCTGATATATTTTTTTTTAAAATAGCATTTCAGTTAAGTGTAAGCTGTAACAAGCATGGCAAGCTTCTCTACATTGATATTTACATTGTTCCTTGTTCTGTTTTAAACTACATTAAGCTCAGGACAATAATTAGACATTGTACCGCGAAATGACACATCCAACTTCAGCAGGACATTTTGAATACCAAGTTGCCTTCTTGCTTTGATCCCCACTCAGTTGGATTATTGACTAGTCTGCTTCATCAGCTTTTGCTATGCTTATAGATGGTTAGACCAGCATAGATCATGAGGGTGCATTTAATGTCTTCACTGGTTCCCCAAAGTTTGTCATGCATGGTTGTTTCTGTTGGTCATGTTGTTTGTGTTCTTAGGCTGTTAGGAGTGATGATATCCCATAGGATATGCTATGGAGTCTGCTTGAATGCTCCATAATCACATGCTGCAGTGCTAGACTAAAGCTTAATGTGCATGTGCTTTAATGCCAAAGTGTCCTGTTCTGGAACTAAAGATATCTTGTTCTGCTCATATCTGTTGAGCATGTCATGTTCTGGTCCATATATTTCTCTTCAATATTTGCTTATTGTTATAGTCTTATCCCAGGAGTGTTTTTACTTCTCTGAGGTGAGTTGGAATGTTGGTTATTCTGACCTATTTTTGCAAGATTGTCTTTCTCATTTCTGGAAGTGCTACTGCGTGCTGGTATCCACTGCCAAAAAATGTATGCTTATTCAGACGGCATACATAGGTTGTTATTTATTTACTGGGTGACTGTCCTGTATTTGTTAGTCTATTTCTTGGAGCAAGTGTGGTAGAGTTTTGATATACCGATCCTGACAATCATCAACCCCAATGCTGTTAGTGTCCATCATTAAATGCATAGAACAAATTGCAACTATTGACTGCTAGAAAGTAAACTCATGTACACAACTCTGATCTCTCTGACATTTTAGTTGACAATGTTACAAATCAGCTTCGCTTTCATTATATTTATTTCAATATGCCCCTGCACTTGTGTCCTGTCTGACAGGTTTTGCTCTGTGTACATCCAAGTGAATTATCCCAAGTTAAGAGTCATTTTTGTACTCTCTATTTTAATTGTACATGACTCACTGCACTCTTTCTTACATGTGTGTCATGATATTCCTATGAATACTGGTGACACTCATAGTTATTTTGTACTTAATGGTATTCCTGTTCCACTGTTTTATTCAATACTATTGCCAGAAGTATACACACATGTATGTTGTTAACATGTATGTTAGGTACATTCGTTCTTAACATGTATGTTAGGTACATTCGTTCTATCTTTTGTTGTATTATTGTGTATAGGTGGTCATTGTACAGTGTTCTTACTTTGGTATTTTTGCTAATATACAAATGATGATGACTATCACGATGGTCTTCTGAATGTTTGTGAAGACATCATATATGTCTCTGATTTGCTAATTTTTCATTATATAATTTAATCATCCTTACACTTTCTTGTATGCCAATTTTAAACTTTTACACGAATATATTTCAGAAGCCTGGTAACGAATGCTGGACCTGTCGAATGGTGTTAATATTGAACCTTTCTGGCATGAAATAAATGCTTAGAGAAGCCATTGCAAGATTCCATGCCCACGAAGACCGTCATTCCAACCAAACTTAATCTATACCTGTGGACTAACTTTGCCATATACCAGCAAGAGGAAACAGGTGGTGCATCAGTTGTTTTGGCATGATGGATAATGGGAGTGAGCTATATCTCTGAATGATTCTACCTTCCCGTTTCTGGCGATGCCACTCTATCTAATGATGTCTTGGTAGGGTGGATGATTCTTGGACCTGATGCTCGTCGACGCCTCTATCCTGAATCAGCTCTTCTTCTTTTGCTCTCCACCTGTCCCCTCTCTGGCATGATAGTGCTTGCACTCACCCACTACGCAGTAATCAGAATCGCTCACCGCTACCTCCCTATTCTCCTCTCTGACTTCACTACCTGCCAATTAGTGGCCTTTAATGTAATCACAGCCCCGGTGACATATTTGTCAGGAGCCTCCTTCTCGTTTCCCCCCTCCCCCGCAGCCAGGGGGGCATACCGTTACAACCATGTCCTCCGGACAGTTACGGTTATCTTCCCCAATGGTCCTTTTGAGATCCAGCAGGGTATGTATGTCATGTAACATTATCTATGTCATCATATGTAGGAAATGTAAGTTGATCGACATCGCTGAATCAGGATGCCATCATGGGTGCTGAGAACATATGTATGACATCACTCAGGGTGCAAGCCTTCCTATGTGGATGGCCTGGTGACGTGTTCTTTGGACAGCCGCCCCGATTCATTTTAGAGAATCATCTGATCGCCCGCATGGGTTCCCTCACTGCACTAGGCATCAATGTATCCCTATCTTACTTTGTCTCTCTTTCTCCCCTACCCTGCTCTGGTTTTGGCCCTGACCATCATCCAGGATGATCAAGATTTCCTCCTACAGGCTCACCTCATGTTAGGTTTCTTCAGCTGCCTGCTTTATCCAGACTCGATCTGGTTTGCTGACCCCACGAGGCATGAATGTATCACACTCATACACATAGTTTCCTTTCGGTTACTCCTTCCCTTTTGCATAGCCTTCTCTTCTGCCCATGTTTGGGCACTTTGGTCCTTCTACTGAGCCATGCTATTCATAGTTCTCCACTAGTCCCCATCGAGACACTTCGGTGTTCTCCAGTATACCTCTTTTCTGTGCTACTTACCCCTCATATGTTTTTATTGTACCCCACTCTCAGACATCTCACTCTTTCTGCCTTTTGAGTACCTGTTAGTCTATTCTTTTCTTTCTCCTTTGTGTTTGCACACTGACCCCGGTATACACTCCTCTGGTTCTGTGTGCATTGTGCGCACATTTCTGCACATAGATTATTATCCCCGTATAGATGTGCACGTGCATGTATGTGTTCATATGTATGTGTGTGCTTGTTGGTATGCTTATATGTGTAGGTGGATGTATGTATGTGGGTGTTATGTACAGGTATGTGCATGTCTGTCTGTACGTGCACATATGTATATACACACCTGGGTGTGTGTATACATGTGTTTATGGGCCCTTAGATACTTTCATACATTTTCAGTGTCTTTGCAGTCGAGTTAACCTAGACAGAGTTCCCCTCACTCGTGCATTTTTAGAACCCTTCACCTGACCTAGGCTGGTATAACTACAGCCACACTCTTGTCTCCATTTCCTTTTTTATTCTGACCACGGTGCCAACCATACTAGGTTAGTCTCCCACCTGCGCACTCTGCGGCTGGTAGCGAGACTCATTTGTTTAATGACCAGCACAGACCATTTTATCCGCCAGATCATTCACGACTTCAATAGGCAACTCTGTACTTTTATGTCCTCCCAGCGCAAGAAGATCTACTCCCATCCCACCCTACCCTACTCCCGCCACGTCGACCCCCCGACTCTTTAGTTTTTTGCACACGTTTGCTGATCCGTGACAACATCCTTTCTCCTAGCGCGTCCCGCCTCATTATCTCCAATAGTAGTCTTGGGAAACCATCATTCTACATGCTCCCAAAATTCACAAAATCGACAATGCAGGTCGCCCCATCGTTTTAGCGTGTGCTTGTCCTACTGAACACATATTTGACTATCTAGACAGCGTCTTCCAGCCCATGGTCGTTAGTCTTCCCTCATATGCCAAGGACACTAACCATGCACTTAATATCTTCTCTTCTATCTCTCTCTCCCAGGGTCGCTCATACCGACTTTTTACCCTTGATGTTTGCTCTCTCTATTCCTCACTCCGACGGCCTCCTGGCTCTACGTTTCTTTTTTGACCAGAGACAACACCCCTCTGTTGATACTGCCACCCTTCTCCGCCTTACTAAGCTTGTACTCAACCTCAACACCTTTAAGTTCAATGGTAACTTGTATGATCAAGATAGTGGAGTAGCCATGGGACCCAGCTATGCTTACCTCTTTATGGGTTACCTTGAACACCAAATTCTCAATTCTTATCAAGGTCCCCTTCCCATCATATACCTCCGGTACATTGATGATTGCTTCGGACTTACCGATCTACCTGAGGATGACCTCTCCGGGTTTATCGACTACATTGGTAACTATCAATAGATAACGTGATAACACTGTCTACTTCCTCAATTGTCTTAACCATTTTTTTTTTCATGCCTAAGTGTAGGACAGCTTGACCTATGATTGTTTGTGATCTCATTTTTTGTAGAAGGCCCCATGTAGGCCAAAACGTCTTCAACAAATTGTATTTTGTTGTGTTTCTTTATTGTAAAGCTGTCACCATATTTTCTATGAGTATGTTACACCCAACTACTGGCTCCTTACATCTCAACAATTGAAGGTCTTGGTGTGTTTTATTCCACTGTTACATATAATACTGGACGTCTACATTTGTTTATACAATGCAATTAGTTTATGTGAGTAAAAGTTATTATTTCTGATTGATTAGTTTGTTGTGTTTTTTTTAAATGCCTGTTATTGTACTGAGCCGTTTCAGCAGAACATGTAGAGGAAGTACAACCACTGCTGTCATTATGGAAATCCATAAAACAAGCTGGTTTTAAACTTTATGTTTCACCTACTATCAATCCATACCCACCTATGTGAAAGCTGGAAAACTACAAATGTGATGTCCATCCACAACAGACTTCTATGGGAAACGGGATTGATAAAGAGTGGGAGACAAAGTAGATAGGTAGAGATTCATTTGATCAGATCGCTGATATCGTGATCCGTTTGCCGTGCCGGTTCACACTATCCAAGAGATCAGGTTAGGCTAACGTCGCGAGGACACTACAGATTAATTGTTCCTATTTTGTGTTTTTTTTTTAACAAGAAAGCATAATGGAACAGATTAAAGATCTTTATAATGATGAACGAACAGAAGTAAATATTAAGGATAATGGAGACGGATCAGATATACTGGAAGCAGTGGAAGGCGCCTTGCGAAATATGAAACCAGGAAAAGCTCCTGTACCAGATAATATAACTAAAGCTTGAAGCCGTGGGTGATTTTGGAATAGAAATAAAACCCAAAAATATGTTGAATATCTACGACACTGGATATATACCAGACGACCTGCTCAAATCAATACTCATAGCACTACCAAAGAAATCTAGTGCGAGCATCGTCGCACAATAAGCCTTATGAGTCACATAAAAAAAGGTGTCCCGTAACATCATTTATGCACACGATGCCACATGACTTATATTTTTCGAGTCTGGGAGACGATTATCGACAGATTTTGTGACCATCTTCGAGATGTTCAGCAGAATGCTAGTACTTCAGTGTCTTCCCATTTCAACACCTCGGACCACAAGGGCAAAGACGACATCCGAATCACTGTTATTGTCCTTTGTCACTCTGGCGACTCGCCGGTTTGCTTTGGAGAATCTCATAGTCCAGTTTGGTTCACTGACCCCACGAGGCATGAACGCATCTCACTTGTGCACATAGTTTCCCTTTAATTGCTCCTTCCCTTTTACATAACCTTCTCTGCTCCCCATGTTTGGCCACTTTAGTCTATCCACTATGCCATGCTGCTATTCATCGTTCTCCTCCACTAGTCCCCACTGAGACACTTCGGTGGTCTCCTATACCCCTTTAACCTGTGCTACTTGCCCATCATGTTTTTTTATTGTAAACCCCCCCCCCCCCCCACTGACATCTTTCTCTTTCCGCCTTTAGAGCCCTATTATTCTTGTGTTCTATTCTTTCTCCTTTGTGTGTGCACACTGGCCTCGGCGTGTACTCTTCTGGTTATTTGGGCGTTATGCGCACATTTCTACACATATGATTGTCCCCGTATGGGTGTATATATGTAGGTAATGTGCATGTACGTTAGGGTGACCATTCGTCCCCGATTTCCGTGAATAATTAAGTGTTCATACACGGAATCGACCCTCTTTTAAAATAATCACTAGGACTCAGGACGTTACTGAGTTGTTTCTTTATCCCAGAAGTATCTTTCCCGGCCAATTTTCAAATCAGTCCGAGTGTAATGACAGCACAGTGCAGTCGTGTTTTCTATTTGTGATCAGTGGACGTCTGTTGCATAAAAACAATGCTTTCCAAAAAACGTGTCATTTTAGTGATTCGCTGAAAGCTGAATTTCCATTTATTATACAAGCAATTTTAGAGGATGGAACGCCAGTGAAATGTAATATATGTAGTTCATATTTTTTTATAGCAAGTGGTGGAAGGACATCAATAACTGATCATCTACAGGCAAAAAAGCATAAGGATACGCTGCTTTGTAAGTCTCAGTCTGGGTGTATGACAAATTATTTTTGTAAAACAGAACCCTTAAAAGATTAATACACTAGCTGTTCATGAAGGAACATTCGCATATCAACTGTACTTCATAAACATAGTTTCCACAGTATGGATTGTACAACAATTCTACATAAGAAATTTTCAACGAAACAATTTTCCTGTGCAAGAACAAAGTGTGAATCCATAATTACCAATGTTTTTGCTCCTTGGGCTATTGATGATCTAAAAAATGATCTCAAATATGCCAGCTTCGTAACGTAACATTGTCTTGCGATACATCTAATCATAAACATGTTAAGCTACTTACTATTTTAGTTCGTTATTTTCAGGCTTATGAGCTGAAAACTCCAGTAAAGACAAAACTGATTGCTTTCATAGATATCCCAGGAGAAACGTCCGACATAATATCTGAACAATTGTTGAAAGCAATTGATAATTTTGACTTAAACAAAAAGATTGTTGGACTCTGGGCAGACAATACAAATACAAACTTTGGAGGCTTGTTGAGGAAAGGGAGAGATAATGTCATAACTAAAATAAAGTCCAAGTTAAACAGACACATAATGGGTCTTGGATGCAACGCACACATAATTCGCACAATTGCAAAAACAGCGTTTGATTCCATGGATATGGAAGTGATTGTAACAAAAATATTTGGATACTTTCACATTTACACGGTTTGTGTAGAACGTCTAAAAGACTTCTGTGAATTTGCTGGACAGGAAGGTTTAAGTAATTATTAGGCTATTCGAATATAAGGTGGTTGTCATTACTTCCAGCATTGGAAAGAATATTGAAACTGTATCAATCACTGAGATCTTTCTTCTTGTCAGAAACACACTGTCCTACAATATTGAAACATTTCTTTGAAAACAGTGAATCAGAGCTTTGGCTCAGCTTTGCTCATTCTCACGCATCGCTTTTCCATGAAACAATTAAGGCGACGACAAGAGTGCAACATAATCAGCACTAGCTATGAACAGTCTCATTAGAAACTAGACGCGTTGAAAATTTCATCCCACACATGGTAAAGAGTTTGCTAACTGATTTAGTAGAAAGTGATGACATCCAAATGGAAAGGTATTTCCAAATAAGTAAAGAATTCTATAATACTGCTGTACATTACTTGCAGTCTAGGAACAAGCACAATGAGGACTTGTCACAACTGAGCTGCCTTCTCTTGGATAATGTGCCTGAAAGGAAACATTTTGATAATGTAGTAGAACAGATATCTTCAGTGTCATGAAGTAGTATACGTCAATCGTGATGAGCTCTTTGATGAATTTACTTATTTGCGAGGCCATCTGTTGCAAAAAGAATGTGAGTAGTTCAGTAACAAGCCCCCATGTAGAAAATTAAATGAAGTACTCAGGTACTTGAAAGAAAATAATGTACCACATGCTACTGTGAAGAGAATTCTTGAACTTTTTATGTGCTTACCTGGCAGCAATGCATCCGTAGAAAGACTATTTTCTCAAATGAACTACGTCTGGTCCGAAGATAAATCACGGATTAATATGAGCACGGTGCAATCCATGTTAACAGTAAAAACTAACATTAATTTATCGTATAAAAGCTTCAGTGAAAAACTTCCTTCAAATCATGAGATCTTGCGAAAGATACACTCAATAAACAAGTACCACGCCGAGGCAACAACCTGTTCAGTAGAAATAAGGTACTGTAAACATTACTTTAATATTGCAATTGATATCTATATGTTGTTTTATTTTAAACTTTTTTTTTTGTTATTGAGAAACAAAACTAGCTATTGTAATTTCATTAAGTGCGTGTATCGCATAAGTACCGTGAATATTAACAAAAATAAAATCAAACAGCAAATAAACACAGTTATTATGAAATTTAAAGTTATCTTTTTTTTTTTTTTGCGGCAACAAAATTTCTTGCTCACACACCCACCCACACATATTATAAATATATATATGTACACACACATATATATATATATATATCGTTCGTCCTCGATTTTGTGGGACAGTCTCAGAAATAAGCAAAAAACTCCTCTGAAATGTAAAAAAAAAAATAACAAATGTCCCTGAAAGCAATGGGAAAAAAATGGTCACCCTATGTTAGAACCAAAACCTTTCTTTTTTAAAAATGTTGTATATTTAAAAAAAAAAACGGTACCGAGGTCAACCTTTCGTTTCCTCGCCTTGTGTTCTAAACAACACACACAACTCGATAACCGGGTGTCAGATTAGTTCATGATATACCGGTTTGCCCAAACGTCGGATGTCTGACGACTGTTTATTTGATCCTTAATGATAATCACACATCTTACGAGGGCGTGTGAGTACCTTTAAGGTAGTCAGTACTGCATACTATCAGGATCGCCGATATACCAGGTAAGCAATCAAGGGTGACATCCAATCTTGGCGTGGGGCCTTACCTGCCAAAGGAATAACTGGTCGGGACGAAATGCTATCAGTCTGTCCTCGACTTTAACATCTGAAACACAAATTGCTTAAAAGGAGGTAACAGTTTAGTAGTAATGCCAACGCGGACCTCAAAAGAAAGAATCGGAACAGCCGCCATTGTTATGTTTCCCGCTATTTTTCCTTCTCGCAATTTAAGGAACTGTACATGCAAGGGAACGTTCTGTGGGTCAGACAGCACTCTCAAATGTCCGGACAACTGTTTCAACGACACCTGTGAACTGTACATGCAAGGGAACGTTTTATGGGTCAGACTACACTCTCAAATCTCCGGACAACTGTTTGACCGAATCCTGTGAACAGTTAATCGGGGCCTGCGACTCGTATGTTGATGATTCCCACGTTAAGAAGAGTCTGCCGACTACAACAAACCCAAGCATATAGATACCTTAATGTGTTTCTGTGCTGGGCATGGATCATTTCTTGGTGTTTTTCTGTGAAGCCAGGGCTTCTATCTTGAAGGTTTCTGTGCTAGCCATGGCTCATATCTTAGCTTGTGTGTGTGCTGGCCATGACTCATATCTTTATGTGTGTCTGTGTTTAGTCATATCTCATATATTAGTGTGTATCTGTGTTGGTCATGTGTTATATCTTTGTGTGCATGTTTATGTTAGTCATATCTCATATCTTTGTGTGCATGTGTATGTTAGTGATATCTATCTCATATCTTTGTGTGTGCATGTCTGTGTTTGTCACATCTCATATCTCTGTGTGCATGGCTATGTTAGTCACATCTCATATTTTTGTGTGCATGTCTATGTTAGGCATGTGTCATATCTTTATGTGTGCATGTCTATGTCAGTCATATCTCATATCTTTGTGTGTGCATGTCTATGTTAGGCATTTGTCATATCTTTTTGTGTGCACGTCTATGTTGATCATATCTCATATCTTTGTGTGTGCATGTCTATGTCAGTCATATCTCATATCTTTATGTGCATGTTTATGTTAGTCATGTGTCATATATCTTGATGTGTGTCAGAGTTAGCCATGCCTCGTATCGCTGTGTGCATATCTGTGTTAGTCACATATCTTTGTGTGTGCATGTCTGTGTTAGTCACCTCTAGTGACTCGGGCAGATGGTGCTCGTAAACCTGGGATGGCAGACCATCTAAGGGCAGAATCCCCATACAGAAAAGACGATCTGCTGCCTTGCAGGAAGATTGGGGTCAATCAAATGCTAAGGAAAGCAAATCTGAATAAAATGCTGAATGAAATCGGATGCACTGGGTCAATGGCGCAGAACACAGTGCAATGTTTTAACGGGTGTTCAATCAGAGTGGATCTGGCAGACTCTAATTGTGATGTTCTGTCTGTAGGAGCGATCAACACACTTAACCTGACAGCTGACTTCATGCGAGAGTCTGGTATCCTACTCTGATTGAGTCCTGATCGCAGAGAGAGAGAGTCGATCTTGTTTTCTGTGGGAATACTCGATGATGTAAGCAAAATCTAATGTGTATGCAACGTAAATTAGTTCTAACTTGTAGGCAATGTAAGCTTTCTAAAGGATTTTAATATCTAAAAAGTTGCTGGTGATTTGAACTCTATCGATTCTTCGATGGTAGTCGTGAATGTGGTCAGTACCAGACAGTTGTGTGAAACTACACTGATCTTCTTCGTGTTTTTTCGTTCACTTTCTTTCCTTCCTCATTCACCTTTCGGTGTCGAGGAGAAGTGTTGTTAGCGGTTTCTTGTTCATTTATTGACCTCTTCTGTTGTTACAGCTTTGGAGACTTTCTATAGTCCGTTCAGAAATTCATAATCACACCTGAATTAGCTTTGCGTGATAACCGCTTGTTATTTCAGTTTCAAAATTTGCATGCAGTCTTAGAATATTGATGACGCAAAGAATTGAGTATTTTTTATTCCACAAACACAACCGATTTTGCACATCAGCGAATTCCTTTGATCTTTTATAACGATATCACACAACTAATGCACATCAAATGGCAGGACAAAATAACCAACTTAACTGTCCTGCAACGTGCTAAGACCCTAACAATCATGTCGATGCTCAGAAGTCGAAGGCTAAGATGGCTGGGGCATGTCCAACGGATGGAAGAAAAACGCATTCCTAGGCAAATACTATATGGCGAGCTAAAACACGGAAAACGACAAATCGGCAGACCTAAACTACGATATAGAGATATCTGCAAATCATCTCTGAAAGACTTCTCCATCTGTGAAAACGACTGGCAACATCTGGCAAGTGATCGCACATCATGGAGAGCACGTATAAGGAACGGTATAACAACATTTGAGACTGTGCTAAGACAGGACTTGGAAGAGAAGAGACTCATGAAAAAGGATGGTAAACCCTGTGGACCAGCGAGCCTGACTTGTTCATTATGTGACCGCGTGTGTTTGTCAAACATTGGTAGAATTAGCCACGAGAGAAGCTGTTCGGCAAAAACAATACCTCAAAAAAATACGCAATAGCCTCCACTAGACCGTCTGACAAAACGAAAAGGGCCATATATATATATATCACACAAGTTGATTCAAATTTTAGAGTTTACAGTAATCGTGTTAAATTGTCCAGTATACTGGAATTCTTGTCAGAGGCGTATCTACATAGTGCTTAATTGTGGGTGTTGTTCGTTATGTGTATTTGCAAACATGAATTCAATTGGTTACAATTGCTGATATAGTAAAAAAGTAACCTTTTGCATAGTTATACATTTGCATTTCAAACTCATTGTAATTTAAATATAAATGTTGGTATTTAAAGTCAACAAATTGTCTACTGAGTCTTCACAAAATTAATAAAGATACGCCTTCCTTTCGGTAATTAATACCCAGGCCGTGGTGCGTCATGTCGTTCAATAATAATTCAGTTTTGTGCACGGGATTTTCCTGAAGTTAGTGTTTCTGCAATAGCCAAACTATTTTACGTCAACGACCGCACCAAATTAATGTATATATCCTAAAATGGTGTCAAATTCGAACATGGTAAATTTAATATAGCCTAAAGAAGGAAACTTTTAAACTAGATCAAATTTCCCAGAGCAAAAAATATTTCTATAACATCATCAATATTCTAAGATTGCATGCGCATTTTGAAACAAAAATAACAAGCGGTTATCACGCAAAACTAATTCAGGTGTGATTATGAATTTCTGAACGGACTATAATATTGTGTTTATCCACCCTTTTCTTTGTTGTTGGGTTGCGCTATTGAACGCGTGAAAAAATGGCGGTTTGTTTTCGCCGGTCTGTCGTCAAGGACGCCTAATTCATTTAATTTGTAAAAGGCTCACAGTGTATCCGCGTGCTGCAGAGCGATTTACTGGAGTTGGCCAGTCTATAACGTGGAAACGGGTTCTGGACCGTGCTACTGAGTGAGTGCACGTGAGTCTAGACCATCCACAGCATCGACAAAATCATCTATGATATTATGACGACGGTAAGTATTCTCTCTCTCTGCGATCAAAACTCAATCAGAGTAGGATTCCAGACTCTCACATGAAGTCAGCTGTCTGTTTAAGCGAATCGATTGCCCCATATAGTTTCTCATCCAGGGAGGTGGACGTGGACCACATTGTTCTTCTCAGGTCTGTGTACTGGGCGCAATCCTGTAGAACATGTTTTGAAGTCATATTGTGCAGTGCACAGTGACATGGGCTGGTTGTACCTATTTTGAATTTGGTGAACATGTGATTTCTTATTTTATTGTGGCCAGTGCGTAGGCGAAGTATGATGACTTGATCCCTCCTTGATAGTTGGTGGTATCCGTCACTCTCGTTATGCTTTGGGTGTCCTCTTTTCCATTTTTCATGGAAAAGACCTTTGAGGATGGATTTGGCTTCATCATAACTGAGCGGATGGTTCTCTTGTGGTAATCTCCCTCCCTCTTTAGTTAATTTGTCTGCACGTTCGTTCCCGTGTATATTACAGTGTGATGGTATCCACTGAATGACTACTCTCTGGAAGTTATTGCATAGTTGGACCCAGGGTTGTTCTCAAGCCATCTAGTTCATTGTTTTTTGGAACTTTTTTAGAGCTGATAGTACAGTAACACCCATTTATTGTGCATGTTATTTTTGTGTTGAGTAGCCAGTGTTGCAGCATCTCTGATGGCCTCAGTTTCTGCTTTAAAGTTGTTTGATAATTTCCCGGTAGCTATTGACTTGGTGATCTCGTCCTGATTATTCAGTCCTGAAATAAAACTAGCTATTGTAATTTCATTAAGTGCGTGTATCGCATAAGTACCGTGAATATTAACAAAAATAAAATCAAACAGCAAATAAACACAGTTATTATGAAATTTAAAGTTATTTTTTTTTTGCATCTACAAAATTTCTTGCGCACACACCCACCCACACATATTATAAATATATATACACACACACACACATATATATATATATATCATTCGTCTCTGATTTTGTGTGTCTCAGAAATAAGCAAAAAAATCCTCTGAAGTGTAAAAAATATGACAAATGTCCCCGAAAACAATGGGGAAAAAAATGGTCACCCTAATGTACGTGTATATATGTATACACGCATCTGTGTGTATACATGTATTTGTGGGCCCTTAGATACTTTTAGACAGTGTCTATGCAGTCGAGGTCACCTAGACAGCATTCCCCTCACTGACATATTTTTATAACCCTTTACCCTACACACATAGGTACACAGTCTGTATCGTAATCGACCAGCAGGGTATAATTACAGCTACACCCGTGTGACTCGCTCTTTCCCAGTCTGACCACGACACAGGGGAGAAATTCTTTTTTTAAACCAATTTCGATTACTTTGTTTGTACCTGCTGAAGGCCTATTGAGCCCAAACGTCTTCCAAATCTGTGCCGTGTATCAATCATGTAAAGCTTTTACCATTTTGTACGTTTTTTTTTTTTTTCAATTCTCCCCCAGTTGTGGGGTGTAACTGCTCCAAGGTACAGCTTGACGTCATCATTGAGTGCCATCTCCGCACAGAAGGTTGGCTACCATTGAGCGCCGTCTCCGCGTCGAAGGTTGGCTACCATTGAGCGCCATCTCCGCGTCGAAGGTTGGCTACCATTGAGTGCCGTCTCCGCGTCGAAGGTTGGCTACCATTGAGTGCCATCTCCGCGTCGAAGGTTGGCTAGTTGGCTACCATTGAGCGCCATCACACTCTGTGTTTTGCTTTGATGGTGCAGATTGTCATAGGTTGCCTTGCCCATTTTTTAATGTTAATCGTCAATGTTAGTCTTGGTCTGCCTCTTTTAATTTTATATTCCCTTCCAATATTACTTTTATAAGGCTGTTGTATCTAACATGTCCCAATAATTTCATGTATCTTGTTCTAATTGTGTTTAGTAGTTCTCTTTTCATTTTTAGTTGTTTTAAAACTTCATCGTTTGTTTTCTTTTCATCCAATTCTACCTACTTTATATATCCACATTTCAAAGGCTGCAATTATCTGCATTGGGGGCCGCGATAGTTCAGTGGTTAGTGAACTGGACTACAAAGGGCAAGAGGTGGGGTTCGATCCCAACCGATGGCTTCCAATTCACCCAGCCTTCAATTCTCTGTTCTGTTTTCTTGTCTAATGTCGATGTTTCTGGACCATACAGGATTACTGAGAAGATGTAACATTTTGCTATTTTTAGTCCTGGCGTTATTTGTTTTGATGTTAGTATATTTATCAAGTCATTAAAATTATGTTTTGCCATACATTTTCCATCACTGGTTATAGTAATGTTACATCTTCTCAATATTCCTATATGGTGCAGAAACATGGACATTAGACAAGAAAACAGAACAGAGAATTGAAGCCTTTGAAATGTGGATATATAGAAGAATAGGTAGAATTGGATGGAAGGAAAAGAAAACAAACGATGAAGTCTTAAAACAACTAAATATGAAAAGAGAACTACTAAAGACAATTCAAACAAGACAAGTACGATTTTTGGGCCATGTTAAAAGACACAACAGCCTACTGAAAGTAATCCTGGAGGGGAAAACACAAGGTAAAAGAGGCAGACCAAGACTAACATGGACGAGTAACATCAAGAGATGGACAAATCAGCCTATGACAACATGCACCACCAAAGCAAGAGACAGAGCAGAATGGCGCTCCATGGTAGCCAACCTTCATTGCGGAGACGGCACTCGATGATGAGTTTCAAGGACAGTTGTGTGTGTGATGTGCATCTTTGTACAACTCAAATTCACGGACAGTGTTTGTTAGACGTAAGCAGTCGGAGACGAGTGCTGCTAGTGTTAGTACAGCAGCATGAGGAGCAGTGTGCTCAAAGTTATGAAGCAAATCTTTAGTGAGACAGTCACCAAATAGTTCTGGGAAGGCTGTGTAATTCGGCAAGAACTGAAGGGACTGGGACAAGAACATATGAGTTCTTGTATTTGTGAGCAGTGGGCTCACAAATTATTCATGCAAAAGGTGACGAGGCAGTTATTTAAGGAGTCCTAAGGGGAATACCAGTGAGTGCGTAAGCGGAGTAACATAGAGTTGTAAGGCATCATTGTTATGCCAACAGTGAGTGAGATCAACACTAGAGTCGTATGAGGAAGTGGGAGCAGGCAAGAGGCCTGTACATTGAGTGTAGAGACAGTGTGTAACTTATTGTAACATTGTGGGCTGTATCATTTAAGTGTGTCGAATGAGAGACCAACACTCCTACTGAAAGTGAGATAAACACTACAATATTAATAGGAAAGGAGAGCAGGTTAAAAGCTTGCTAAGCACAACCGTTGGATGGCATGAATTTATCAGTGTTTTTAAAAACTCAGCTGTAAGGGTGATGTAACATACTGAGGCGGACAGCACTGGGTCCACTCAGGCACAAAGTGGAGTGTTTAACAGCTGAATAAAGTAGGTTGTATTTATTCAAACCATGTCTTGTTTCATAATTGAATCAGTGAAGTACTCAAAAGCTAGCCTGGTAGCGACGAACAAAGGCCAGCCTACAACATTCCAGTCAGGTTGGAGGGTGTGTTGCAGTCCATCAATAAACAGCACAGTGTCCCATCAGCCTACAACGCTTATTCAGTACTGTTCGTTGGCAACAATTAATGTATAATTAACATTAATTAATCTTAGATTATCTTTCCATTAACATTTAGGCCAGACATCTGTTATCATATGGTATGGATTTACAAATGAATGTGCCGCACAGGCAGGCAGATAACTCCGTCTTCGGCGGTACTCATATTTAATCCATCGATGAGTAATTGACGCCTCAAGCCGGGCCTTGCTGCTTATACCAGGGGTGGTTGCCGCAGAGAGAAATCACGCCAAATGGTGCAGCTAGGATTTGAACCCACAACCTATCTTTCTCGAGACCAACCAGTCCCCTCCTTTGTTGATTATATTCCTCCTATTTGCAGAATTACCACTGGAACTACTATTCGTGATGATTCGTCCTGTAAATGTTTGTAACGCAAGTATTCAGCCCTACCTGGAGATACTTGTGATTGTAGTGTTACCGCTTGGTTTTCAAACCCCACACATTCCTATAGGATACTGTGTTTCTCACATGAAAATTTATTTGAGCATTGATTGCTGTCTCCACATCAAAGGTTGGCTAACATTACATTAGTATTATAATACATACATATAATATTATATTACAATAGTAGGCTGCTGTGTTTTTCACGTCTTATCTCTGTGGCCATATTCGCCTATTGTGTCTTGAATACACCTCTTGTGTACCACACACTTTGTTGTTTTCGCTTTCTGTTCAGACCATTAGCTCGTGAGAAGTAGGTCCATTAGGTAAGAGAATAGGCTGAATGTGAGGACATTGCCTTACACGGCCAACCCATATTTTACTGCTGTTTCTTGGGAGGGAATTATTTCTTACTCATCTCAGTACAGGTTACTTCTCAGTACTTGGTTCCAGGGTCCATCTTAAATTATGTTGATGTTCTGTTTGTGATAATCATGACACTGTCCAATGATTTGACAAGCTTTGTTGCACCATGAGTCTATCTCTGGTGTTGGAGACTATATATATATATATATATATATATAAATATAGGGAAACCATATGCATTTTTAAAAATGCGCATAACGCCCACATAACTAGAAGGGTACACACCGGGGTCAGTGTTCATGCATAAAGGAGAAAGAATAAAACAAGAATAACCAGCACTAGAGTGAGATGTCAGAGTGGGGGTACGCTACAAAACATGTGAAAGGTAAGCAGCACAGACAAGAGGTATAGGACCACCAAAATATCGCAGTGGAGTCTAGTGAAGGAGAGCTATGAATAGCATAGCAAATATACTAATGTACCCAAAACATGGGCAGCAGAGGAGACTATACAACTAAAGAGAAACTAAGTGTATGAGCGAGATATATTCATGCCTCATGGGGTAAGCGAACCAATTGTACTATAGGGCAATTCTCCAAAACCAACTACAGTTCAGTGGCAATGGACTATACCAGTGATACGGATGTCGTTTTTGCCCTTGTGGTCTGGGGAGTTGAAATGTGAAGCCACTGGAGTGCCATTATTCTGTTGAACATCCCGAAGATGCTCACAAAATTTTTCAGCTAAACTTGCCAATATAAGCCATGTGGCATAAATGAGGTTTCAGGACACGTGAAGCCATGTTTAATCTCAAACCCGGTAAGGAATAAGCCAGTCAGTGTGGAGCCCATAGGCGCAGGTGACACAGTTATGCCCACAAGGGGCAGTATCCAAATGTTGAGGGAGGTGTCCCCTTGAAACAGGGGATAGGAGAATGATTGAAACAGAGCATAAATAATAGTGTAGCTGAAACAGGCTATATTAGTAGATAGATAGGGGAGATAAAGAATTGAATAAGCATGAGTGAGTGAGCGAACTATTTTGAGAGAAGGGACCAAATAAGCATGATTTGGGGTGAACTGTTTTAAGGGAAGTGGGGAAATGAGAAAACAGAATGTGTTTTAAGTTAGTTACTTCTAGGCTGTGGTACTATGCGGTTCAGTCGATTACCTTGGACTTAGATAGAGTTCAGTAGACGAAAGTTAGGATAGTTCTAGGGCAGTAGCCAGTAGTTAGTTTTAAGAATTCAAGAATTTTGAGTATATGTTGAGGGCAGTGGATAAAGTTAGGGTTACTTTGTCTACAAGACAACTGATTATGAATCAGAGCAAGCAATGCAGTAATCTTGTTGGAGATGTGTAAATTGAGGCGGGAAACCTGAGAAGCTGTGATTAGCTCCTACAATGAATAAGTGACTTTTGGTGATCATATTGATCGCACACATGAAATTCGTATAGGGATTTCACAGAAACTTGTTAAGCTTGTAACTAGCTTTTACCATGAACAATTGACTTTTGGTGATCATGATTGATTGCACACATTAGGAAATTCATATAGAGATTCCATAGAGACTTGTCAAGTTATGAATATTTAATTGTTGGGTGATCACGTTGATCGCTCCCATCATTGGGAACCTCACGTAAGAGTTCCACGAAGACTGGAGAGGCTGGTGAATAGCTTCTCTTATGAAGAATTGACTTTTGTGCATCAAATGGTGCACACACATTTTTTATGTTAATATATGTCATGTCAAATTGTCAATGTTATGTATGATCCGGACATGCGCCTTGTGAATAAAGATGTCTTTGTGTTCAGTTGGACTTTTGTTAAGTCAATAAAGCATCTTAATTATGCCAACGATCTAGCGACTGAAAGAACTGGGACAAGTCGCAGAGAAGTAAATGCAATACAACGTGAAGTACAAAATTACAGATTATGACGGCTCGAAGAGATTGGCGGTACAGGGCGAGCACACAAGTCCGAAGGGTAACGACACATCGCAGGGGAGTGGTCAAGATAGCAGCGAGAAATCTTCAGAGGAGATCCGGCCATTGACAGTATCATGAGTCATGATCATCGTGCAGAAGTACCTGTGGTAACTTCGGACTCATGATACGAAGGATCCGTGATGATGTCACGGAATGCCATTATTGACTGTCGTCATTTCAAGTAGCGCAGAAGGCGCGCTGCTCTGGTCGTTTAAAAGTGATGTTCAATATCGCACGACGATTACATCCTAACCAGAATATCTCTCAAATTCCTGTTGAGTTTGATGGCATTCATAGGGGGGACCAGAGTGGAGAATGGAACAATAGTGGGTGAGTATTGTTCTTTCAGAGAGGGGGCGGTTGGAAGGAGTGAGTGCCTCGGGACAACCGATAAGGAGGAGCAAATCTGGATTAAGCCAGCGATTAAAGAAACATAACATAAGCCGAGTCTGTTGGAGAAAATCTTAGCACACATGAGCCATATTAAAAACAACCAACAGAAAACCAATAAAACTTTTTAATCGGTTTATTTGGATGAATATTTCAGCAAGCTCAAACCTTGGTAAAGGCCTTCTTGACTCCTGAGGTCTTGGTTACCTTCAGAACATTGTACTTTACAGTCTTGGACAATGGTCTGCATTCACCAACAGTAACAACATCACCAATTTCAACATCTCTGTGGGATTGAAAAATTGTTCAATAAATTTCAATTAAATAAAGATGAAAAAAGATTAATAAAGTGTAAAATTTGTTTTAATTTAAATGCCATGAAAAATATACTAACATCAAAACAAATAACACCAGGGCTAAAACTAAGAATAGCAAAATCATGGACATTAGACCAGAAAACTGAAGCCTTTGAAATGTGGATTTATAGAAGAATAGGTAGAATTGGATGGAAAGAAAAGAAAACAAACAAATTTTTAAAACAACTAAAAATGAAAATAGAACTACTAAACACAATTTGAGCAAGATAAATGAAAATTTTTGGTCATGTTAAAAGACACAAGTCTAATAAAAGTAATAGAAGGGAAAATACAAGGTAAAGAGGCAGACCAAGACTAACATCAAAAGATGGACAAGTCAGCCCAAGACAATCTGCACCATCAAAGCAAGACACAGAGTGGAATGGCGCTCCATGGTAGCCAACCTTCGATGCGGAGATGGCACTCAGATGATGATGATAATTTGTTCCCATCTATTCATACAATTGAAGGCATCTTGATTTGGAGTTTGTGGTCTACTGAGTGAGTACTATCTTGGCAATGAAGGTTGGCTACCATGAAGCGCCATTATGCTGTCTGTTGCTTTGATGATGCATAGGTAGTGACTTTGATAAAAATGTCGAAATTGTCTGTTGTGGTTTAAAACAAGCCAGCTAGATAGCCTTTGATGCAAGCTAAACAATGATACCTTAATTATGGCTGTACGACAATTAGAAAAAAAGTTATTAATTTTTTAATAACTTTTTGACTTAAATTTAAGAGAAACAGAGGAAAATATCATTGGGCCCGTTTGGATAGTTATCAGTGCCTGGAAAATTGAGAGGTGGCCGATTATGGTGGCACAATGGTTTATAAAGGGAATAGCCCCTGCCATTTAATAATTTATTTAGACATAACGGAATCGACAGATCACTTTCATATTTCACACACTTTTATTTAAATGGTAAATGAATTTTACAAACACATTGCTTTTGTGATGTTACTAGTTAATTAATTTTATTTTTGTAAAAAAAAGCAGAGTTATTCTGAGACGTGATTTGACTATCAAATATGGCGTGTGACGTGATTTCTACCCATGGAGATGCTCCCTTTAAATTATTATTTTTACATGACGGAATCAGCAGATCGTTTTCAATTGGGTGCATTCTTATGTTTAAATGGGTGCTGAATTTAAAAATCTCTGTTTTGTCAAGATCAGCCGGTAAATTTAATGTTTAATATGGAAAAAAAACATTAAAAGTGTGCAAATAAAGCATTCAATCACTAATATCTTGAAAACGGCTTCGAGTATTCGAATAATTCTTTCACCAGACAGTAGGGTATTTCCTGACCTTTCACCTGACATATAAATAGTAACACAAGTCATGTGACATCTCCGGGAAAATGTGTGTCCCTTTAACCAATGTCGGCCAATTTCCGAAAATGGCGGCGTTGTAGAAAAAAATCGAATTTGGCTTTTCATAGCTCTAGGAAGTTACCAGTTTCAATTTATCAAAGTCCCTATGCATAGGATGATTTGTCTATCTTATGCTACTCTTCTATGTTAGTTTTGTTCTGCCTCTTTTACCTTGTATTTTCCCCTCCAGGATTACTTTTAGTAGGCTGTTGTCTTTTAACATGGCCCAAAAATTGCTTTTTGTCTTATTTTTGTTGTTGTTTTAAAACTTCATTGTTAGTTACCTTTCTTTGCTACCTATTATTCTATAAATGCACCATTTCAAAGGCTTCAATTTTCTGTTCTGTTTTCTTTTCTAATGTCCATGTTTCCGCACCATAACATTTTACTATTCTTAGATTTAGCCCTGGTGATATTTGTTTTAATGCTAATATACTTTTCATGACATTAAAATTACTTGTATGTCCAAGGTAGTTGTAGTTCTGAACTGTCTCCACGTCTATTCCATCAATTTTGATATCCACTTGTGGGATTTGAGTATTTTCTTTATTTATGATCATAGTTTTGGACTTTGTTTTATATTCATATCTAATCCATATTTTCTGCTTGTCATGTTTATTTCATTAAGTAATTGTCGATCTTTCGCTAGTAATACAGTATCATCAGCACATCTTATGTTATTTAACTGTTCCACATAGTATGCAACTGTTGCATGTGGTTGTTTGCCTGCTACACCATCTTTTGTCAGCGGTCTACCTTCTTGTTCTTCCTGATATTCCACAGTGAGATGAGACCCACTACAGAGCAACATGGTCATGCTACCAGAGTTCAGTCACTTCTGTCTGTATATGATATATGTATCAGCACTCTGCATTTCTGTTTCAGTGTGTCTGTCAAAAATTGGCCTGTCTGGTATTATCAACAAATTTTAGGTCGTCCTAATGTAACATTTAGTATTTACCCTACATTCAAATGCCTCTATACCAATGTGTGATCATGCCATGCCTCTGTAACCACAGGATAAACAATTCGTTCTCCTCCCCCCACCACAGAACTATCACAAAATCCAGACACATTCTGTCATGTGCTCCTTAATTGCTTCAGTCTTTTTAAAAATGTCAATAATATATATTTTTCTCCATGTTACGGAGTGTTATTGCAAAAATATATTGCAGATGGGTAAAGCAACACATGGTGCTAAGTCAAGTGCTAAGTATAATTTATAGCAACAAATCTATCATAAGCAATGAAGTACTCATGCAGATACACATCATTTTTACCTAAAGCAGGGTGAAAGATGGACACTGAGGTTCTTGTGTCGTTTCTCAAATCTGCAGTATTTCTTTACATAATGGAGGTACTCTCTGCGAACCACAATTGTTCTCATCATCTTCATCTTCAGTACTCTCCCAGTAAGAATACGTCCTCGTATGCTTACATTTCCTAAACAAGAAAACAATGTACATCAATTACAAGCGATGCACCAACGAATGGAAAAATACACAGCACTACAGATGCATTATAAAAACACACATGTTCAACAAAGCTGTTAAAAGATCCATAGATCATTGAACAACTTCTTGGTGATTTTACAGCACGATGTTTTGTATGACGTAACTTTCAAATATTCAATATATACATATCATTAAGTCATTGCACCATTTACTTCTTGTACTCCCGAGGTAGGAAACCTTTACAAATAACAACCTGATTTAAAGAAAAATGTCATACAATAACACCTAAACTGAATTATAAAATGGGTTTCTGATTTCAGAAAAGTTCAGCTGTATTCTGTGCCTTGAATGAGATCCAGTTATATATTCCATATAAACATCAATGTAGAATTTCCATAAAATAAATCCACTAAATTAGATGCAACTCCATAATATTTATAACCAGTGACTACACAGAATAAATAACTTAATAAAATAAATCTGAAATAAAATATTAATGATATATCAGCCATGTGCAACAACCACAGCAATTTTTTAAGTAAAATGTAGTAAGCTTGCATTACAACACTTCAGGAGTCGATTAAAAGCCATGACCTTACATAAATTACAGCAATTTTATTAAGCATTACCTGTGAATGGGCACTTCTTGTCTATATAGGTACCATCAATGGCCTGAAAAGGATGTTTAAAACAAATTATGTAAATAACAAATAATTATAAATTATCAGGATCAATACATTTTTTCTTGGTGTTAATGCAAGTTACACACTGATTGTGTATAAAACAGTTCCAGATACGTCCCTTTGTAATTGTGTAAATGTTATAATCTACTTAAATAAGAGGGAGTAAATAAATAGCTGAAAATATTACAACCATAACTTTCTGTCTACTGCTCATGATAAATGGACAACAGCTGAGCAGTGTCAATTTTATTTACTTGTCAATAACCAAGAAGAGCATATGTTAACCAGAATTATATACAACAGAATTATTAAGAGGCGAAGGCAGAAGAACAAGAGGCAACTCCAGAGTAAGGTGGGCAGACATCAAAGAAGCACAACAACAGTATCAATTGACAAGCCACCAAAAGGAGCGAGAACCAGAACCTTGTAAATCCCTTGACTCACAAACGGGTACAAGAGGAAGTGAAGAAAAAAATAGAACAGAAAGTAATTTTTATAAGTTAAATAAAACATACCTCTCTTGGGGTTTTAAATCCAAGACCAACATTTCTGACATATCGCAAATTCTTCTTGGATTTGCCTTGAAGAATTGACTTCTTGTTCAGAAAAACAGTTGGCTGTTTCTGAAAAGCTCTCTCTGTCTGTTAAAGGAAAAAATACACATCTTAAATACATTGAGAGAACAAAAACCAAATCAGACGCTATATTCACAAATACAATGTACCATGAAAGGCTAGCAAATCCCTCCAGAGTATTTTTATTTCTACGGTTGTATATTTTGTCAACCAAACCACTTTTAAACTGCCTTGTAACTCTCTACATCCTTATCTTCCCACAGTTATATTTCAATTGTTCCCTTAATACTTGGCCATAAAATCTGATTGTATCATTTTCTTCTGATGTTGGAAATTAGCCTTCATGCTGCTAGTATGTATTCTCCTTTGGTGTCAACATGTCTTAACACGTAGGAGGTAGTCTCAAGCCTGAGCAGTATAATTGTTTTAACACCTAATCAGAGTTTTCAAAGCAAAAAAAAATATGAAACGAAGTAATAAACAGTACAAATAAAAACAAAGAAAACTCATTTTTAAATAACAAGGCAGGCTTGTCACAAGGTAAATAACTGATGACAAAAACAAATCTGTCGTAATCGAACAAAAAAATTAACTGCCACCCTTTTCTATTGGTCATGAAAGTTGAAGGAACAACTAGTGTATATGAGATCAGACATAAAGTTGTTCACGGGCATAAAAAATATTGACCTAAGAAATACTGTACTCTTGTTAGCGTGTAACAAAGTAACTTGCTGCTCTTTCTGTTCAAGCATTAGCACTAGTCCCAGTGTGGATGCAATTGATGTGTACTACATTTCATGTTAACCATGAGTGACAAACAAAACTTAATGATTACAGAAATAGCAAAGAGGGAAAGTTTGTATTTAGCGTACAGATCACCCTCATTACACATTGGATAAATCCATAAGTGCTCAGATCTAAGTATATTGGTCAATGTTGGCAACTGACACCTGTGCCCCCTTTCATGAGGAGTATACATTCTTGAGTCACTGACAAAATATTGATACAGAAAACTGGCAAGCTTACATAGTTGTCAAATGTGCTTATTAAGTTAAGGCCATCTTGAAATGTATTATCATAGAACATTCAGAATCAAATATAAAATTCCCTATTTTCAATATTCCAAGCTCAACCTAGATGACAAATGGATTTTAATGTAAAATTTAAAAAATATATGGTTATATAATTATAAGTAGATCCCATCGCTGTATGTTTATTATAAAAGTGATAGTGACCAACAGTTAGTTGAACAGAGGCATATTGGAAAGTAATAAAGGACTGTTAGTGAAAAGTGACAAGATAGTTGATATTCCTGAGTGATTGTAGCAAAATTGTAAGGACGAGGGTCAGTAATGGTATAGTATAACTTATAATTACTTAATCTTTAATTAAGCTAAAATTTTAATAAGAGAGATCAGATTATAAAAACCCACCTAGGACTTATCTCCTAAAAGTCTTTACTTTAAATAAAAAAGTTTTTACAAGGCAGAGCTGTGAATACTTATACTAAATTAAGTGTGCTCCTGCGTTGGTGAGGAGTGGATACCAGTGCCTACGTCATTCAAGGGGACTTTCTCGTGTACTGTCACACTCTACAGGAAAATTAGGGAACAGAACCCGGTCGTGGTTAATGCTGAGGTCAATGGTCTCATCTGCGATAACATCGATGAGAAAGAGACGGATCTGTAAGACGACACCAAAGAAGTGCATGGGCATTTACAGCACGCTCAGCAGGCAGAATAGTCAAGGAAGACTGGTGCATACATAATGACCATAAGTAGCATAACAATGGAGGTGATGGCAATGACCAAGGCATTCAAATGGTTAGAGTCACAAGACTAAACCAACTCACGTATACTGAGTGATTCGATGAGCATGATAAAAAAAGTGGAGGCAGGCTCTGTATGCATGCAATGGGTAGAGTCGTTGCAGAAATCCAAAATACGTAAGGTCACCTTTGCCTATGTCCCTGGACATGCAGAAGTACGGGGAAATGAAAGGGCGGACAGGTTGGCTAACTGCGCCGTTGTTGAGGATGGGCAACCAATGGATCGGGCGGACATCATCAATGCCCTCCGAGATGTGGGAAGAGCACATGACTTCGACAAACACAGATCCACGTCACTTCTTCGGATGATGGAAATGGGAGTTAAGTTGGGCACAGCCAGAAATGAGACACTTAGTGGCCGTGTAAGAAGAGTTATCAACCAACATAGAACTGGAGTCGTCAGACACTGAGGGAATTGCTGAGGAGGGGATCTGAGCACCTATGGACATGTTCGGAGTGCAATGATGATCCGCAAATAACTCAATAAGTGTGCTTGAAGCACACCTGCTGGGTGATGTAGGTGATCATGTCTCTCCACAACTTTCGATCTTGACAATTATTTATCAATTCTGTAGACTTTCTGACAAGCCATCTTAAGATAAAAGCTGTCTGTAGGGACTTCGATAAATTGAAACTGGTAACTTCAGGGAGCTATGAGAAGCCAAATTTGATTTTTTTCTACATCACCGCCATTTTCGGAAATTGACCGAAATTGGCTAAGGGACACGCACTTTAACGCATTTCCCCGGAGATGTCACATGACTTGTGTTACTATTTATATATGTTAGGTGAAAGGTCAGGAAATACCCTACTGTCTGGTGAAAGAATTATTTGAATACTCGTAGCCGTTTTCAAGATATTCGTGTTTGAATGCGTTATTTATATATTTTAATGATGCTTTTTTTCCATATTTAAGCATTAAGAGTAATGCGCGGTAATGACAAAAACCAGATTTTAAAATTCAGCATCCATTTAAACATAAGCATGCACACATTTGAAAACTGCTTGATTTAGCTGTCATGTCGAAATAATAATTTAAAGGGAGCATGTCCATGGGTAGAAATCACGCAGCGTGCCATATTTGATAGTCAAATCCCATGTCGCATAACAGCTCTTCTTTTTAAAAACATTTCTTAATTAATTAAATAGTTTGAAAAAACAATAATTGATTTTAAAAATTCATTTACCATTTAAATATAAGTGTGCAAAATATGAAAGTGATCTGAAAATGCTGTTATGATATGTCTAAATAAATTATTAAAGGCAGGGACTATCGCCTTTAAAAACCATTGTGCCATCAGAATTGGCCAACTCTCAATTTTAAGGCATGGACAACTATCCAAACGGGTCCAATGATATTTTCCTCTATGTTCCTCTTATTCAATTTAACTCAAAATTAATTTAGATACTTCGATATCTCCATAGACGCCGTTACCGGTTATGACGTCACTTAAGTAAATATATGTGGCCAGGAGCCGTCTGAAAAAAATCCGAATTTTTACATCGTATATGCAAATCGTTTTCCGATGTTTCCGGAAGCTATTTATACGAAACTTAAGTTGTTTCCTAACAATGAGAGTTCCGTCCGCCTATTTAAAAAGTCGGAAGTGATCTAAAACGATTGTATTTTGTCTTACAACGCATGTTCCAGCTACATACGACGGTCTCATCATATTTTCACCCGAAAAAAAGCATGACGCAGTAAAATAATATGGATATTTAGATTTAGCGTCCATTTTTACATAAGTGTGTGAAATTTCAAAATGATTCGTGTTAGGATGTTGCGGCAATCGCGAAAATTGATGCCCCTGCTCGCTCCATATAAATAACATGGCCGATCGGCGACTATTTCGAATGTTGAACTTTAATTCATTGCAGAAAAAAATCCTGCGAACGTAGGTTTAAATAATAAAGATAACCTGATTCTATAACCACTTCTACATATTTGTGGGAAATTTTAAATGGATATGATAGCCCCTATTGAAATTATCGGCATTTGTTTTCCCCATTGATTAGCATGGCGGCGATCCAGCAGGGATCAAAGACTTATGTCCACTGTTGAACTTAAGTCATTGCAGAAAAAAATCCTGCGAACGTAGGTTTAAATAATAAAATAACCTGATTCTATAACCACTTCTACATATTTGTGGGAAATTTTAAATGGATATGATAGCCCCTATTGAAATTATTGGCATTTGAACGACCACACCATCATTATACAAAATTTCCGGTTTTCCCCCATGCTTAGTCTCTTCAACCATCATCAAGTGCCTCTAACTCAGACTCACTCAACGTTTTTTTTTTTATTATAGTTATAAGTTAGTTATATTTAATTTAAAATGTAGTATTTCCAGTTGCCTAATATTAATAAATATTCCCAATTATTGAATTGAAAGTTTTTTTTTATTTATATACTGTATACATATATTTTTTTTAATGAATAAAAAAAATTAATAATAAAATTATACTTCTTATACACATAAAATAACAATAATAATGATGTGACTTCTTTAGCAGAAATTCAGTATTATTTTTATGTGAATCATAGAAATTTATAATTATTCTTACATAAATTGCAGAGAATTACTGTTATTTTTGACGTAAATTCCTGAAAATTACCATTACTTTGATATAAATCAATTTAAATGACTTATTTTTGACGCAAATCAAATAAAAAGTATTATTTTTTTTTATTGTACACCAAATATAATGATTATTTTGAAAATGTACACCAAATGTAATGATAATAATTTTAATTTAATAAAAAAAAAAATTTGGCTTCTTATTTAAAATTTGGCTTTCTTTTTGCATGGCCAACCTGGCGCTATGGTTTTTTCTTCTTTGCATCATTTAACACAGAAATAATTCACTTAAAAAATCGTAACTTTTTTTCTAATTGTCGTACAAACATGATTCAGGTATCACTGTTTTACTCACTTCGAGGGCTATTTAGCTATCCTGGTTTCAATTATTAGAAATTATTTTGAAAAAAAAGCCAAAGTACCTAATTAATTCATTTAAAAATTAATAACTTTTTTTCTAATGCCATAATTAAGGTATCATTGTTTAGCTTACATCAAGGGCTATCTAGCTATCTTGTTTTAAATCACAACAGACTATTTTGAAATTTTTATCAAAGTACCTACTGTCTGGTACTTTTTCTCTTTCCTTCCCTCTGTTCATCCAATTTTTCTAGTTGCTACCATATATTCCAGTTGTTCTCTTCTCATTACACGGCCAAAAAATGATGATTGTTTCTTCCTAATATTGGAAATTAGCTCTCTTATTGTAGGGACTTGTTAATATTATATATATATTATTATCATATGAAAGTAGAAGATAAGATAGCAAGAAATGACAAGAATAAATACCAAAAACAAATAGCAAGTGAAGATACAGAAGATAGATCAACAAGGTAGAAAAGTTTATTGTGGCAGTCTTATAATACAATACACTAATGCACATTCAATTTCAATACTTATTAATTGAAAGATTGTATTTTTATTATTATAAGTTACTACACAGTAGGAAGTCGTAGTAGTAAATATGTTTAAATTGCAAATTTGAAATATATCGATTTAATTATTAATAGCATAATATTACAAACACGTACAATATATATATATGTCATGTAAAATGACCTAACACTCTAAGAAGTGACTCTTGATTACTCTATTCTATAATAAAAGTTTCAGCACATGGTTCAGTTGTATATCGAAAATTGGTACTGTGCGTGGTGAGTTAATTTCGAAGCCACTTGCCAACAACTTAAAATATTCAATACAGTTCAGCTATAAAATATATGTCTTTTGAGTGTTTTAAAATATTATATTTGAGTGCCAACTTATAAATGAATGCAAATAATAGAAAAAAATTAGCAATAATCTTCACCTGATGATCAGCAGTTGCCATCTTGCAAAGCGAAGAGGAAGAAAAGGACCTGACAAGGTGCCAGTGAGACTAGTTCTTCCGGAATGAGATGATCTAAAAAGTCACATTCATTCAAAAACATAAAAAACTTATATCAAGTAATATTATTTTTAGAGCTTTTAATTTTACGCATTTTAATACTATTTATTTAATCTTAAAATATCGTAATAACAAAATATATAGATAATATATATATAATGTATTATAAAGGTAATAAATAAAATATTTCGGTATTTATAGTAAATGCGCTTTAAAATAACGAAACTATTATTAAACCGTCATTGTCAGTTGCCTGAGTTGCCCTTCTCTCTCCCCAGACCATGTCTCTCCTTCAAGTCGTCAAAAGTTTGACTAACGTCCTAACTAGGACCGTCGCCAGGCGTGCTGCTGTAATTATGTGATATAATCTTTTGCCACAGAAGATGTTATTTCTAAAGATAATCGATATCATATATAATTGTATTATAAATTTTTACGTGTAATTTTTGTAACTTTACTTACTTACAACACTGTAAACACTACACTCACACGGCCTTACACTTACACAGTAAGTAGATAGAGACAGACTGAGAGACACTAGTGTAGTCGCACAGAAATTTAACCGACTCAACTGTAACCAGTGTCTATGTAAATTATTGTAAATAATTAAATTTTAAATGATTCAATAATAAAAATACATCCAAAAATAATATTCATCCATGAAGATGATATTATTAAAAGCCACTATCGTAAAAACGATTTTGTTAATGAAAGGTAAAGATTAAAAAAAAAAGGGCAATCTTAGATTGTTACAACTGGAGAGGCGTGACACTTTCTTTTGTCAGTTGCCACAAAGTTATTCTGCAAAATCATCCTAAATAGAATAAAGGATTCAATAGATACAGTAATGCGTGAAGAACAGGCTGGGTTTAGAAAAGGGAGAAGCTGCCTTGACCACATTTTTACTCTACGACTTATTATACTTATAACTTATATTGGAGGAACACATTGAAAAGCAAAAACCTTTTATACTTAACTTCATCGACTTAAAAAAAACATTTGACAGTATTCTGGCACTCTACAATACAATGTTCATCCCAACATTGTGCTACCAATGGCAGAGTTGGACCCTAGACATGAGACCAATAAGAAAAATAACCTTTACTGAGATGAAATGTGTTAGACAAATGACAGGAAGCCTGAGAGATAAGATCAGAAATGAAGAACTGAGAAAAAGTTAGTTACTTAATCCCCGCCATAGAATATATTAAGAAACAACAGATAAAATGGTTTAGCCACGTGATATGGCAGAAAGATTAAAGCACAACACAACAAGCCTTCAATAAATGATGCAAGAGATCCAAGGGCTGACCACAAAAAAGATGGATTGATGGGATATTAGAAACACTAGGAAACATAACAGTAGCAGAGGTGAACAGAAGAGCAAAAGAACACAAATTATATCTCCCATCAACACCGAAAGGTAAATGACGGAGGAAAAAAGAAGGTACAATACTGTTTTATGTCTTCTGGAGCTTCCTGTTGTTGCCATAGTAAAAGTAAAGTACCCGCGTCACGCAAAGTGACATATATAAGGAATATTGTGCTAGTGACCATAAATTTTACAGACCCTCGGCACATGATTTTTGGGGTAATGTGGTCGGTATTACGTCCGTGCCGCTTTACTTTCCCAAAAAAAAATCTGGTACCCATTTAAGGCTGGGTGAACTGGAAGCCACCGGATCGAACCCTACTTTTTGTCCTTTGTAGTTCAGTTCACTAACCACTGAGCTATCGCGGCTCTCCTGTTGTTGCCATGCTCCGATAAATATCCTATGTAGGCATGCAAATTTTATGTCTCTGTTGCTGCTATTATTCCTAATGATCTACCCTTGGTGCTTCATGTTTTGGTGTGTTTTTTAATACTTCTTCCGTTTTTTCTTATATGATGTTAGATTCTGTGTTTCTGCATTCTGGCATGATTTTTGTTGTTTTACTTAAAGGTAGTATCATGTTCAGTTCATTTTTAAATGTACTTTCCATCTGTTTCTTTAAGATGTATAAAAGAGATGAGATGCAGAATGGCTCAGGCAAAAGCAGTTTTCCAAAAAATGAGGAAGATACTATGTAATCCATTTTTGATATTAGAAACATGAAAAAGAGTTCTTAAATGTTACGTAGAGCCAGTCTTAACATATGGATGCGAATCATGGACAATAGGACAACAGACAAGAATATCACTGGAGTCTGTAGAAATGTGGTTTTACGGAAGAATGTTGAGAGTACCATGGACAGCTAAGAAGAGTAATGAAGATGTTCTGAGAGAGGTCAAAGCAAAAAGAGAGCTAATTTCCAATATTAGTAAGAAACAATTATCATTTTTTGGCCGTGTAATGAGAAGAGAACAGATGGAATATATTGTAACAACTGGAAAAATTGAGGGACGAAGAGATAGAGGGAAGCAAAGACAACAAAATAACAGACAGCTTAAGAGAATGGCTTGGCAGAAGGTCAACAAGAGAAATGATAAATAGCTGTCGAGATCGAAAGTTGTAGAGAGACATGATCACCTACGCCAGCAGGCCCGGTACTTGATGATGATGACATCTGTTTCATTTTTCGCTTGTTTGATATTGGTTGTCCTTTGTTATTTATAAGTTCAAAAAGGGTCGTAGTTTTCTTTTTTTTACTCTTTTTAATATTACTGCTTTGTAGAAGTCTCCTTTGAGTGATAATGTTGCAACAACTAAAGAAAAGGACCCTAGTATTATCCTTAACATGTCTTCATTTGAAATAGACTAACACTAGGGACTGAACTACTTGCAGTATTTAATTAATTTTCTCTGCTCAAGTTGTTTAATAAATTTATTTTTTGTTAAAAGAGAAAACATTTTCTCTTCTGTTTTTCGCAGAGTTTGTCAGCCGCGGGTCACAAGTACCAAAACTATACTTCATACGCCTCCAGGAGATCCAGCTCAAGTGTTCCGAAGAATCCTAACACACCTGAATCTTCTGCAAAACCAAGTGTACCACCTAAGACAGCAGTGAAAGCTAAAGAAAAGGTACCTTGTCTTTAATTTTTTAAAACTTATTTTTGTATGTGATGATTTAGTTTGTTTGCCTTAATCATTCCTTTGATTATTATGATCCTGGTATGTTCAAATATAAGGCCATCACCAATGGTGTCCCAGCACAGATAAAGATGTGAGTTAGTAACTGTTGACTAACTGCTTTATTTCAATTTTTGTGTTTGATTTTGAAACTAAAGTAAGACTGCCATTATATATCAATGTATAGTTGTTCTTGCACTATTTTCAGAAGTACCACACTCAAAGGGCAGGCCTTAAAAGATGATGTAAAATATGCACTCTGATAGTACCTACTGCTGACTAGTTTTGAAACTTTTGATCCATCAACTCAGTATCTTAAAGAGGCTTCAGTATAACTTTTTTGTTGTACTTTAGAAGTTCCCACTATAAGTACCCTTGAAGCCATGTCAGCTCTTTCATTGCCATTGACTCCTAAGTGACTCACCATGAGGTCTCATGTCCTTTACAGATTGTTGAATTCACCTCAGCCTGCCTGAAAGAATCTCTGTCTCTAGCCAGATTCCCACTTCTATTGTCATGTTTCAGGTCTCTTTGATGTCTTGAAACCACCTTCTTCATCTGCCTGTCTCACCATCCTTGAACAATGCCATCAATTATTGTTCTTTCCAGCCCGCTGTGTTTTTTGACATGCCCATAAAATTTCAATTTCTCCTGTAAAATGGTGTTTATAAATGGCAAGGACAATGTATCAAGTTCATGAAGATCAGGGCCTCTAAATATCCTCTCTATGAAGTGTAGACTGAGTGAGAGCCAGACACAGTAAATGATTTAATGAAAGACACCTCCATTCCCATACTAGAGGTAGTTAACATATAAGCTCTGCTTTGTTTGGCAACAATCCTTTCATTCTAGCAACAGAAAACACATCCTGATTTCAGCCTTATATTCACAAACTTGTTAGTGTCTACAGTTGTGTTATTCTAACCAGCATTATCATTATCCAGCTGGTTGATTTCAAAATGTGTTTTTCTTTAGCACTATGAAGAACTATCTGATGAAGAAAGAAGCAAAACTGTATAACATAGATGAACTGAGTGGTGTACTTGAGATCTTCTCTTATTCCAAATGGCTTGTTGTGCACGCTTGCTTCTATAGTCAACATTTTGTTTTTAGCCCTTAAGATTCTTGTAGTACATGCTCCAGAGTCTACGTGGATGTTCTACAGTCACAGATGTAGATCAATTTTATTTTATTTAATTTGTTCCGATACCCCAGTACCCTATTCCAAGTCTGCTCATGTCTTACGACTGGACCAAAGTGCATGAGTCTACATGCTGCTGAATATGAAACTGATTGACAGACCTGAGATCACTGTGGACCAGTCAGATCTGAGGTGCACATACGATTGGTTCCTATAACTTGTTGATTACACACATTCTTGATCCATCCTCATTTGCTCTTCTCATTTTACTTACATCAAGTCTAACACATCAGTCTCTGTCTCTCAATCTAACAAACATTTGTTGAAAAATGTAATCAACTTGCCAATGGTTTTGTTTATGAACATTTTCTCACATACTATATTTGTTCTTCCTAATATCAGCAGTAGAACCAACAGCGGCTGAGAAGGGAGATGCTTACAAGTCTGGGGAGATTTACTACAGTTTCAATGCTCTTAGTTTCTATGACATTGAGAATCAATTGAGCTCCTACAGACAGCCACAGCCCAGTTCTGGCGAAAAGGCATAATAGCATTCATAATTAATTTACCTTTTTGTTCCAGTGTCTGCATTTTTTGGATTGTTTTATTGATGTTCGATAAACTATTACATTTTAGTGTTGGTTTGTTTTATTTTTTCCTTTCCTGTTAATTTCTATTCAAATTTGGTTAAACCTATTTATGAGGATAAGTGATTCAAACATAGAATATATAAAAAGAAAGTAGAAAGTATATATATACACTGGTAACCTTTCAAGATAGTTAGGTGCTTTTATTGCCGCTCAATACCGATGTTATGTCTACAAATGACATTTATTGACTGATGTACTGCAATTGATTTAGAAGACCACCCCAGTCTGTGGTATTATGAAACATGTCTGTTCAGAAAAAGACTAGTCTAGTACCACCGGACAAGAGAACTCAAAGTCTGAACTTCTAAGTATATTTGAATTGCTGGCTGAAAGAACAAATGGATATTCTTATTGAAAATATAAATTATTAATAGTTTATCTATTCGGCTTGAAAGAACAGTAGACAGATAGATATCTGTATATATTTTTTTACAATATTTGTTGGGTTTTTTTAACTATAGGTTTGCCTGTTATGCATTATATTATAATTTTTCTATAGTAACTCTTCAAGACAAATCGGCAGTTGTTTCTTTTTAGGCTCTGTGTGTATATAATGTAACTACCAAGTATGAATGTTTGTGAAGTTAACAGTTGAATTTGTTTTCCCACTTGTCCATTTCATTAGCTGTACGGAGCTTCAAGTGCATATTATGCTGTCTTATTCATGGTATAATTTTTTTTTAAGAAAAATAATTTAATTTTTATCAGATTGTTTTTTTTTTCTTGTTAAAGTGGCAATTATGAATGCTTTCAGAGCTACAAATACAAATTACAAGCTTGTGTTGCCCATTAAAACACTCAATTCATAATTGCCGAAGGAAATTCCTAATGTTCTTGTTTGTTCTTAACAAAATGTTGTCAAAGAGCAAATTGTGTGATGATGTTAGTAATCTTGGACAAACCTTTCTTTGAACTGAACTTGAAGTTGAAAGTGTTTGCTGAATAAATAAGTTCTTTTATCAACAGATGGTGTAAAGTGTGCATGTTGATAATCCCCCATTCTTTTGAGTTTATCTATGTTGTCTTTTTATGGAACCAACCCTGACTTTCCCATAACTCAAATAAGTGCCCTCATATTTGAGAAACCAGTACACTAGCTGCTTTGTTTTCAGTCAAATGTTTACATTTTCTCAGTCTTGTTTAATTAATTGTGTGTGTGTGTTCAATTAAAAATTCATAATTCTAGATCATTTATTGGCTCCAGTGGTCCCCTCCATGTTTACTTAGAAAGCAATTGAGATGAAATTGTTTGAGTGTGTTATATGGCACACATTCAAATGGTTCGTATCTTGTAAGTAAAATCTACATTCTTGGCATCACTATTCTACAACCTTTATTTTCGAGTACCAAATTGCCATTGCTTGTTTAACATCTTATTCGTTTGACTTTTGATATTAAATAACATTTTATTGTCATTAAGGAGTTATGCAAACTAAAATAAAAAAAACACTTATAAAATTGACACATTTGGTTGCTATATATTGTGATATATATATCAAACACACATGATGTTTGCATTTGCAATAAATCAGTATGTAATTGAACTTGAAAATGTCAAATAGGCTATTAGTATCCACATATCCTTTATTAAAGCAATATTCAGTGGAAGTCTTCTGCAGCATGAACACACCTGTGTGAAGACATTATACATGAATTGTTTTATGGTATTGACAACCAAGATCTTAAACTATCATACATTTCCTCAATATTTATTTGACAGCAGCAACAAAACATCTTGAATGAAAACAATAACCTCTTTCAGAGTATTTATATTTGTGCATATTGTACACTTCATTGTATATTGATTAATGTGAAATGTATATATCAAGATAGATTACATTTTTTTTTTTAACCTTATAACCGTTTGCGTAGTGAACAGGATTGTGGAATTAAATTGGATGTTTTTACTTATTTGACTTTGATCATTTTTTTGTGTACAGCATGCTTTGTGTATCATCAACTCACTAGTTTCTGCTTATCATAGCACTAAGAATGTCTTAACCACTAGTACCATAGATCTAAGTACATCAATTTCTGTTGAAGGGACAATAATTTTGCAACCATTTTTTTTTAAATGCAAATTTGACACATTAAAAGACTTAAATTGTGTGCAAAGTTTATAAACATATGCTTCTGTACTCAAAGAATGTAAAATTTCATCATGTACAGATACAAGATTCTTGTTCGCTGGTGTGGTGGAGGGGTAGCTTGAAGGACATAAATAACAAATATTTACAAGTTTTTTTTACTCTATGTTGGTCTCTGACCGCTTTACTGGGGGCCCCCCAAACCAAAAAATGGATAAAAATATAAATACTCATGGACTTGTGCTTGACATGAGTATTTGTCTTCCATGTTTTTAATTTTTTATCAATGATGTTTTTCTTTCAATTTTCAGATGAAAATATTTTGTATGGACAAACTAAATCCTGGAACTGATATAGGTAAAAACACAAAAAAATTGTTTACATTAGTAATGACAAAGGATTATAAGTAAACTTATAGATAGAGCAAGTAAATAAACATTTGTTTATAGAGAGAGACCTAGACATGAGACATAAACAAACACATTTTAACAGCACTTTGAAAAATTTGTAAGCAAAGGGAAACATAAATAACTGGCAACCATAAAGACAAATTGAATGTGAACCTCCCAAAACCGCTTGGATACTAGAAGTAGCATGGTGATATAAACTTCTGACTCATTAAACAAGACCTACGTTTCTACCAAAAAGGTCGTCTGGTGTAGTTAGCAGCATAAATGACTTGAGTGAAATAACTAAAACATGTAGAAAACAAAAGTGAAATTATTAAAATCCCCACCGCAATATGGGGGGGGGGGGGAAAGTTAGGGAATGGTAGTCAGCTAAACCAGATCAACAAATTCAGTTGTGAAAAGTTATCATGGTTGGAGGATTATGAAAAAATTGGTATCATGATTTTCTTTTGGAGAATATAATGCATCCTGGCATGGTGCTTACTACAACATGAATAGATGTATTTTTTGGTTTCTTTCTTCACTCCCTCTTGTGCCTGTTTGGGTGTCGAGAGAGGTACAAAGCTCTGGTTTTCACCCTTTTGGCAACTTCAATCATAGTCAAATGATGTAGCATTTCTTTGATACTGTCTGTCCATCTTATCTTACTCTGGGTCTGCCTATTGTTCTTCTCCTCTTTTAATATCTGCTTTGTAGGGTAAGGAATCACAGTGCATTCTTTTCTAGATGGGCAAACCAGTTTATAGATATACAGATGGTCATTAACATCATATACCATATACACCTGTTTGATGAGCACACTTTATTTCACAATGTGCAAGATTAAGATATAGAGAACATCATGAAAAGCGAATGAGAGAAAGGATTGAATTTGGTAATCTTATTTGCTTTAGATGTATCAAGCAGGTAAGAGATACAACCCTTAAAATGATATTAAGATATTGAAATGTTTAGATCTTGTGAAGAATTGACAGAGTGAATAAGAAAAATTGAAGAATATGTGGATGAGTCATACGTAAGGTTTATATGCCTATATATATGATGGAGGAAAGTAGAGGATAAATATTTTAGATATAAGAAACAGAAAGGGAAAATATAATGTATAAATAAATTATATGGAGTAACAGAATGTATTCATCAAATCTGCTATGGTAAAGACATTTTTTGAATGAGGAAAATTCAAAATCAGCAACAAAGAGCTGCTCAAAAAGTGGAAGGAAGAGGAGATACACACAGGGATAACAGAGTGGAGATGGAGTTGAATAGGTCTAGAAACAATCAGAGCTGCGATACCCTTGGAATCAGAGGGAAGATGGAAGAGGCAGACTAAAGATAGTGTAATGGATGACACTTGAAACAGGGAAGAATAGTGTGGGTCAGATGTAGTATACCCTGCAAAAGGTGGTTGCAGACTGCATGAAGTGAAGAAACAATGCTGCTGTCCTACAAGACACTATAACCCTTGAGTGCTTCGTCAGTTTGTGAAATCACAATGCATACTTAGTCACTCTTTCTCCATCTGAAGCCAAGAGAAGAAGAAATATGATGTTCCATTAACATATAGTTGTGAAGTAAGCGAAGGTGAAGAGACTTATGTTTTTCCTTGTTGTTAATGCTTTTCCAATTTGTATGAGTCTGGTACCCATTTTTAGAGCACGATCGAGTGGTTGCAAAGAATCTTATTGAATTAAGAAATCAAAACATCAGTATCCTGATATATTTCATAGAAGTACCCATCCATTCGCACTCATCATCACTAGTATGTATTGTTTAATTAATTAATCATTGGCATATTAGCTACTGTCAAACTTACTGGTCTTTGGACAACCATTTACACTCATTGTTTAGGTGTTAATTTTGGTTGCTTTTTTTTTGGGGGGGGGGGGGCAAAGATGCCCGTCCAGAAAATGAGCTGTGAGGTCAGTGACCCACAGCTGACTGACTACATGCACCAGGGTTGATAGACAATCGGGCTGATCAAGATCCTGCTGCTCCTGGAAACAGACTATCCAGTCTGGCTAACTCGATAAGGGAAGACAACCCAGAACTCAAAAATGCAGTGTTGATGTCGGATGTGTTGGGTCGATAGGCGCAAATATCAGAGCCTAGCTGCTGACCACAATACATCGCAAGTAGGCCCACTTCATGTCCTTTTAATGGTGGATGATGACGAGGATAATTCTTTCTTTTAGTCGTCATCGGGTGAACAAAAGAAAGAGAAAACTTATTTTGAAAAAAAAAAGTATTTTTCTGCATTCAGGTCGTGACTACTGTTGATGATCAATTCTTAAAGGATTGCAAAATGGGTGCCAATGCATTATATTGTGGCTTACAGCAAGCTGTAACTGTAAGGTTAGTGAACTGGACTACAAAGGGTAGGGTTCGATCCCAACCGACGGTTTCCGGGTTCACCCAGCCTTAAATGGGTACCAGATTTTTTTCTGGGAAAGTAAAGCAGCACGGGCGTAATACCGACCACATTACCCCTAAAATCATGTGCTGAAGGTCTGTAAAATAAAGGGTCACTAACACCATATTTCCCTATACGCCACTTGGCGTGACAGGGGTACTTTACTTTTTTTTTTTACTTTACAGCAAGCTGTGATATTTTGGACCCAACACATCCACCTTCAGCGTGACATTTTTGAGTACTGGGTTGCCTTCCCGGTCTCTCCCTTGGACAGACCTGTTACTCTATTTCTAGAGACATGGCGAGTGGGATCTTATTAGCATTTGCAGCTGATCCTCATGCAGTCAGTTAAGATTCACTGACCTCCTTGAGCCTAGGCGCTGTTAGACTACTTGGCTCCTCCAGTCTTCCTTTCAAGGCATCAGTTCGATCGTCAATTCTGTCATTGCTGTGCCCATGTATTTATTCAATTTTATCGGCAAATCTTAAAATAAACTGTAATCTATCTATCTATTGTCCTTTCGAGCCGAAGACGGCACATAGGGCAGAACCACAATCTCAAAAACAGAAACCTTGTGTGCCAAAATGGCACATATTGCAGAGATCACTGCTCTAAAATATATGGCACTGTTTCCATAACAATACTTTTTACAATGACAGCTTGTCAAGCCATCGATCAATCTCCTTAGTGGCCTCTTACGACATGCCTGGAAGGTCACAGTGTCACTATAAACTGTAATACCCAGGCTCATTTACTCTGTTCAAGTCCCCGTCACTCTGTCCTCTTTTGTATTGAGGGAGAGTAAAGTTTTCTTGGTGAGGCAATAAAAGTCTGCTTCTTAACGCAATAACTTTGATGACATTTTATATATTGTCAATTCATCGTTTGGGCAGTCATCCTTTCCCGCGGTTTCTGCTGCATTTGGTTGTAATAGTTGCTGCTGGATGATATTGCTAACAGTCAATGACATAACAATTATTATAATTACTGTAATTGTTTGTCTTGAAAGTAATAAGAACTGAAATTTCGTGAAATAAAGTTTACTGAAAGTGACAATTGAAATCGTGTCATAAAAGTTTACTGAAAGTAACAATTGAAATCGTGTCATAAAAGTTTACTGAAAGTAACAATTGAAATCGTGTCATAAAAGTTTACTGAAAGTAACAATTGAAATCGTGTCATAAAAGTTTACTGAAAGTAACAATTGAAATCGTGTGTCATAAAAGTATACTGAAAGTAACAATTGAAATCGTGTGTCATAAAAGTATACTGAAAGTAACATGATTTGAAATTACATGTCAGACGATGTCTAGCCAGCCGCAGAGGGAGTGTATCAGCCACGGTGCGGGTTCGGGAGAAAAATCAGGACACACACGCATATACGAGTATTGACCTAGCGACCTGCACATCGTGTGTCATGATACTGTCTTTACCCCTCCATATACGAGTACTGACCTAGCGACCTGCACATCATCATGTGTCATGATACTGTCCTTACCCCTCCATATACGAGTACTGACCTAGCGACCTGCACATCATCATGTGTCATGATAATGTCCTTACCCCTCCATATACGAGTACTGACCTAGCGACCTGCACATCATCATGTGTCATGATAATGTCTTTACCCCTCCATCAATGAACATGGCAAAGAGTCAAGTGTGTGTGATAACAAGACTTGAACGTTAAGAAGAACAACGCGTCAGAGAGATATACTGAAAATAAAGAAGATATTTTAAAAATCAGGAATGGGGGATAGGATAAAGAAGATCAATAACACGAATACATAAACAATGAATTAAATGATTTGAGCAACTACCAGCAAACATCATCTCATCTGCTCGCGAAGTCATTAACACAAAACTTGACAGAATGCGTTCATTATTTTGAAGTAAATCATTTGAAGAAGCCGATGATCAAGATAATATACCAAGCCCATGTAGTGCTTCTTGTACCAGTCTGGCCAATGATTAGATCCATGGGGATCAAAGAGGGGAGACAACCTGGTACCCAAAAATACTGTCGTACGGGAGTTTGATGTGTTGAGGCTGTAAATCGCAGCTTACTTTTAAACGTTAATTATAACGCCCTTTTAATGGCGAACGTTGGAAAATAGTTGTCAGGCAAACGCAGAAAAAGATGGGGTGGAGGAAGAAAAAAGGGAGAAGAAGAAAAATAAGTGTAGACAATTTTAAAAATAATGAAACCAAGCGAAGTGAGGATGACAATGAAAGCCCATTAGAGCAATGTATCAAATTAGTGTAGGAACATGCGATCCTCACTAACCAGTTTGATCGAATGCTAATCTCTATTTGAAATATTACAGAAACCCGTCGCCTTCTACCTGAAGAGTATGGCTACCTCGTAGAATGTAAGCAACAACTGCATGAAACCAAAATATTTATTATAATTTTTGTGTCATCTACAGTATCATTATAGTCATGTATTGAACTAATTATTAATGTTAAAACACAATAAATAAATTACGAAATTAATCAAGCACAAAGAAGCGTGTCCTCCTGAGATTATCAGGTGTTGAGAAGAAGTATGTACACCATTGTCATCATCAAGTACCGTGCCTGTTGGCGTAGGTGATCATGTCTCTCCACAGTTTTCGATCTCGAAAGTTATTTATCATTTCTGTTGTTGACCTTCTGCCAAGTCATTCTCTTAAGCTGTCTGGTATCTCTTCACTTTACTTCCCTCTACCTCTTCGTCCCTTGAATTGTCCAGTTGGCACAATATATTCCAGCTGTTCCCTTCTCATTACACAGCCACAAAAATGATGATAGTATGTACACAGAAAGTCCACAAATAAAATTGCTCTCGCATCTCATGATAGTCATGCTAAACCAGTTACCATAGCATACCGACAACGGTAAAAGAATGTGGCTTTAGAGTTAGAGGAAGATCAAGAGTTTGATGGGTAGACGCAAAGATCCTTCCGCGGCACGAGTTAACAATGTCATCACACGACATACAAGGCCCAAGGTGTGAAACTGCGGTTCTTCACAATTCGACATCGGCATAAAATAGTAAGTACAAGAGCTTCATATTTTCTTATACTTCTGTGTACATCTCTAGACGTCAATATTGACGAGTTCCAATAAAGCGTTGGTCAGCTCAAGGCTGGTGACGTCACCATGCAGCTTACATCTCTAGACGTCAATATTGACGAGTTCCAATAAAGCGTTGGTCAGCTCACGTTTTTTGCAGCTTACATCTCTAGACGTCAATATTGACGAGTTCCAATAAAGCGTTGGTACTCATGGCTGGTGACAGCGTGCCTCGGTATGCGCCGGTGATATCCACAAGAGCCTTTTCTGTTCGTCATATGTAGGACATAACCGTGGTGGATGTGCAGCATCCGTTTGGTCTGTGTCTTAGTCATATTCATCAGAGGTTCCTTGGGGTTAGTACTTCATTTTTTCTTCTACTTCTATCTTTCAGCTCTCTGTGGAGCAAAGATCTGGAGATTAAAAAAAAAAAAGGGAGAGAATTTCGTGTGATACTCTCAGTTGGCTTCCGCGGTGTGTGTCCTATCCAGCACAATCGTCGTCTTGGTATTTCTTTGTCCACTGATATTTGGCTGGTAATTTGACATAATTCTGTTAGGGATTTTGTCCTGAAATTTCCATATTTTTATTCTGCGCAAACACCCATTAACGAAGGTCTGTATCTTCGTGATTGTCATTGTGTTGTTCTACATGTTTCACAGCCATATAATGGTACTGATTTTAACATTGGAGTTGACATTTTTATTTTTGTATTTAACTTAATTTTCTTTGGATATCCATATGTTATTGGTTATTGGTTATGGAATGCCTCGGTATCACAGCAAACAAATTAAAATCCATAATTGCTCAACCGCCCGTGCCAGTGGAATCATCCGAATTACTAACTCATCTCCCAAACAAAGAAAGGTAACTGTAGTCCCCATCGTAGCAGTCTCAGCACACGCCAAACGACATAAGGCGAAACCGCGCAGAAAGTGAACACAGCCAACTGTTCCCTGTCATACGATATCATCATTCATCGTAAACAAGCGGGATATCGAAGCAGGATCAAAACGGATGAGACACACAGCTCACGGTGTGCACAGAGCACTTAACTCAGTAGCTCCTGCAACAAGCCGGTCTTGTAATATGAGGAAACTGCAAGAAGGAACACTTTTCAGACATAGCCTTCAATGGTTCCTGCCGCCTATCCACCATATACCATGGGAGTGCACGTCCTCCCGAAAATGATGATCGTCATAGCACTTGATGATGTTAGGCCATCATTGATGACTCCAATTCCAAACATATAGACACACAGTGGTGGTAAGTTATCATTTCCAATCCAACAGAATCCACATGACCTGTAGTTAGTAAAACCACAGAGAGAATATGATTTTGTGACCTTCACTGATTCACTCTTAGATGTGAATGTGTAGTTTACACAAGAGGAGAAGTTTTCAACTACAGTGATCCCATTTAAGGCAATTCTAGGATAGCAAGGCAAGTCTCCTTTATAGCAGCAGAACTTGATGTTCTCCGCTCCCTTTTTGTAACTGCCGCCACATGATTCTGATGTCTCATTAACTTGGACATCATTCAAGAACAATGTCAGATTAACATTCCATAGATATGGCTCTGCTGATGAAATGCTTGGTGCAACAGTTGTATCAATCATACAGGAGGCTCATGGTCTGTGGTCATTAATATCACAGACGGCACATGATGTTGTTATATTCAGTATTTCTTTCTGGGGTGTAAATATGTGGCACACACATGGAGAGTGGTTTGTGGTCACAGTAATCCCATTAAAGGCAATTCTAGGGTAGCATGGCATAGCAGTTTCAGAACAGCACAATCCTGTGATGTTTTCTGTGTTCGCTATAAAGCTGCTGGTGCTACACAATCCTGACCAATTATAGGTGTGGACATTATTCACTTGCAATGACAAAACTGCTTTGTTTACATCATAAACCTCTGGAAGCGAATCATTTATGGGACTATCCATATATAGGAATATCCATATGTTTCCTAGTGCAACGAAGGCTCCACTTGCCTTATGTGGCTTCGGTAAAAGTCTATACATTGTTTTTTTGTGTTTATTTTTACGGGAACATGATCCTCGTGCCAATATTGGCAACTCTAATGGTACATTTTATGGGTGACGTGGTCATTATTGATAGTTGTCAGAGAACAGAAAATTGAAGCCTTTGAAATGTGGATTTATAGAAGAATAGGTAGAATTGGATGAAGCCTTTGAAATGTGGATATATAGAAGAATAGGTAGAATTGGATGGAAAGAAAAGAAAACAGAGAATTTAAGCCTTTGAAATGTGGATATATCGAAGAATAGGTTGGATGGAAAGAAAAGAGAACAGAGAATTTAAGCGTTTGAAATGTGGATTTATAGAAGAATAGGTAGAATTGGATGGAAGGAAAAGAAAACAGAGAATTGAAGCCTTTGAAATGTGGATATATAGAAGAATAGGTAGAATTGGATGGAAAGAAAAGAGAACAGAGAATTGAAGCCTTTGGATATATGAATGTAGAATATATCTTTGAAATGTGGATTTATAGAAGAATAGGTAGAATTGGATGGAAAGAAAAGAGAACAGAGAATTTAAGCGTTTGAAATGTGGATTTATAGAAGAATAGGTAGAATTGGATGGAAGGAAAAGAAAACAGAGAATTGAAGCCTTTGAAATGTGGATATATAGAAGAATAGGTAGAATTGGATGGAAAGAAAAGAGAACAGAGAATTGAAGCCTTTGAAATTTGGATATATAGAAGAATAGGTAGAATTGGATGGAAAGAAAAGAGAACAGAGAATTGAAGCCTTTGAAATGTGGATTTATAGAAGAATAGGTAGAATTGGATGGAAAAGAAAAGAAAACAAACGATGAAGTTTTAAAACAACTAAAAATGAAAAGAGAACTACTAAATACTAAAGGGAGGTCAAAAAGTAATGCACACCAATTTTTTTCTCGGCTAATAATAAAGATAGGAATATGAAATTTTGCACACTTGGAATATGACATGTTCCAATTATGTGCACCAAATTGCACAGCATTTTGATAAATATTACGCAATCTATGAACCGTTAAAATGGAGCTTGTCAACAATGTCCGTTACAAACAGCGAATTGTCATAGAATTTCTGGTTGCGGAAAAAGAAACTGTGGCAAACATTCATAAACGACTGTGTGCAGTGTACAAATGTTCTGCAGTCGATAGGAGCACAGTTAGTCGCTGGGTTCAGAGAATTAAAGCTGCAGAAAGTGTACGAGTGGGGCTGCATGATTTACCGCGTTCTGGACGTGTTGCCTCGGCTACCAGCACAGACATGTTAAACCGGGCTGATGCCATTATTCGTAAGGATAGGCGTATCACTAGTCAGCAATTGGCATTGCAGCTTACAGTCAGCAAGGGAAGTGCAATCGCAATTTTTAAAACTCTCGGATATTCAAAGATTTGCGCTCGATGGGTTCCTCGGTGCCTAAAAAATGATCACAGAGTTCAAAGGCAAACATTCTGTTATGAATTGTTGGAGCGTTTCGGTGTTGAAGGAGAAATGTTTTTGTCAAAAATTGTTACCGGTGACGAAACGTGGGCACATTATTATGAGCCTGAAACAAAAATGCAGTCAATGGAATGGCATCATCCGCAGTCACCAAAAAGAAAAAAATTCAAAACATCTCCATCAGCCGGAAAGGTGATGATCACTGTCTTCTGGGACATTGATGGTGTGATTCTTGTTGATGTAATGACAAGAGGTGAGACAATCAACTCGACAGCTTACATCAATACACTGACAAAACTCAAAAATCGGTTCCACAGAGTTCGGCCTAATAAGCCATCTGCAGATTTGTTGCTTCAACATGACAATGCACGCCCTCACACAAGTCTGGTAACACGGGAAGCAATCAACAAATTTGGTTGGACTGTACTGCCCCATTCTCCTTACAGCCCTGATCTGGCTCCCTCAGATTTCCATCTGTTTGGACCACTCAAAAAATTCCTGCGTGGGACACACTTTGACAATGATGAGGATGTGATCCGTGCAGTTAAAAAATGGCTACGCGAGCAGGACAAAACTTGGTACAAACGAGGCATTCATGACCTAGTTTCGCGTTGACGTAAGGCAATATGCTTGGACGGAGATTATGTTGAAAAATAGGTAGTGTAAAGGGGATGTTCAGCTACAATCTGTGAAAATTTCACACATTTTGCCCGAATAGTTTCCGAGAAAAAAATTGGTGTGCATTACTTTTTGACCTCCCTACGTACAATTAAGACAAGACAAATGAAATTTTTCGGGCACATTAAAAGACACAACAGCCTACTAAAAGTAATATTGGAAGGGAAAATACAAGGTAAAAGAGGCAGATGCAGACCAAGACTAACGTTGGCGAGTAACATCAAAAGATGGACAAGTCAATCTAAAGACAACCTGCACCATCAAAGCAAGAAACAGAGTGGAATGGCGATCCATGGTAGCCAACCTTCGTTGCGGAGACGGCACTCGATGGTGATGATGGTCAGCATTACGCCAAGCCTACCCTTCTATTCCAGGGGGGAAAAAACCTTTATTATTACTTTTCTGAGGTTAGGTTAATCCGAAAAAAAAATATTTGCTACATCTTGGAATTCTGCTGATCTGTAAACAGTGCACTAGCCAATCAGTCAGCACGGCTTGAACTCATCACACTGTGACGTATACTCTTAGAGAAACAAACAACACAATAATCAAATCTACAGAAGTGAACAGGATCTTGTCTAAAAGTCAATGCCAGTATGGAGCGGCGGTTAGGTCTGGGCGGCCTAAACTTCGGCTTCCGAAACAGAAGGATCAGAGTTCGAATCCTACAAGAAGCTTTGCAAATTTTTCTCATCGAATCCGTGGTTTCTTCGTGACTTTAACCTCCCTCGATATTTGGATAGTGAAATTCGATGTGAAATCCTCACAGATAACGGATAAAACAGGAAGTCCAGTGTGCATTTTGCGCACGCTAAAGAACCCATTGAAGTTAGAAAGTGAACATAATAGGCCAAAATAACCGCTGCCTGGGTAAAACTTGATAGGGGCAATATCAAAAACCCCCCAAACTCTCGACGATCAAAAAACAAAAAAGAGAGTATTTCTGAAGTAGAAGAATAGCTGCCTGTATGGCGAAGGACACCTGAGTACACGGCTGCCAATGTGAAAAGATAGGAAAAAGTCCTGTTCACGCAAAATGCAGTTCCTCGAGACTTCGCCAGAATGTAAACATAACAAACGCAAACAAACAAACAAATAGCGTGCTGTAATGTAAATCATTACACAGCGTAATTATATCCACTGAAAGAGACAAATGCGCCTCACAGCAACAGGACTGGAGGCTGTTAGCGATCCACGGCTGATAGCTTGCGCCAAGATCGGTAAACCAGAACCATGCAGACCCTACTCCACCTCTTCGCTGTGCTTCCAGAAGCAGACCAACATATCTCGTCTGACAAAGCGAGTAGGGATCGAAGAGGGAAGACAATCGGGTACTCAAAAATAACATGCTGAGGTCGGATGTGTTGGGCCGAAAGGTGCAAATATTCATCTGTAGCAAACTACAAACACAAGGTATCAACTCTGACCTAACGTCCTCTAAAGACGGAAAGAAAGAGGACAATTAATTCAGTTAGTAGTCATCAACGACAGAAAGAAAGAGGACAATTAATTCAGTTAGTAGTCATCAAGTGAACGACAGAAAGAAAGAATATCAACTGAAGAATGTTTAAGGCGGAGGAGAATACAAAATAAGTAATCTCAGGGCTGGATTTAAACTTAATGAGGTCCTAAGCTAAATTACATTTTTGAGGTGCCCCCACCCGTTAAATAGTTAACACCAGAAGAACTTAATAAGCTTGTTATCGAATGTTATAAAGCGCATCTGTACGCAGGCAATGGGTAGAGTCATTGAAGAAGTCAAAAATACGTATGGTCACCTTTGTCTAAATTCCTGGACATACGGTAGTACAGGGAAATGAAAGAGCGGACAGGTTGGCTAGGTGCGCTGTCGTTGAAGACGGTCAACCAATGGATCGGGCGGACGTCATCAATGACCTCCGAAATGTGGGAAGGACATAAGACTTCGCTAACCCAGAGTACACGTTACTCCCTCGACTGAAAGAGATAATGAACTAAGATGGGCACAGTCAGAAACGAGAAACTTAGTGGGCGTATAAGAAGACTTATCAACCAGCGCAGAACTGGAGTCGTCAGTCGCTGGACGCTGCGAGACTTGCTGAGGAGGGGATCTAAGCACTTATGGACATGTTTGGAGTGCACTGATGACCCGCAAAACTTAATAAAACGCATTGTACCCTCTCGATCCTCAACCTTGAGTACACAAAAGGTTTAAGGGATAGTGGTACCAATTTTTTTTCTTACTATTTTTGTGAAATTATTTCTTCTAAGTAATTTGTCGACCGGGTGGACCAAAGACGGGAAAATTAAAGCTGGAATGTCAATTCGGTTGAAAAAGAAAGTGTAGCCCCAAAAATGAATTGGAATAATTTTTGTTAAACCCCTTGGATATTGTGGCCCTAACCTGTGCATGCAGCTTTAACTGTGCATGTAGCTTATTTAGCTTATGCCTCCATCCGACATTCCGGTATTTTGAATTGTTTACTATACACATTTTGTTTTCTTTTCTTTTGTAACTTTCAGGGCCAGGAAAAGTAAAACCTAAAATAACAAAAATCAACCCGTTGCACATGGAGAAGAGTTACGGTCTAAAAGATGACTCCACAATAAACAAATTTAACTACAGGATACCACTGTGACACCTGACAGCTTGTATAATTAACGCAAATGTATTTACAGTCTCATACAACGTGCAATATATATAATATTATAAGAATGATCACGAATAAAGACAGCTCTTGCAGTGTTAAATCGATAATAAACAATACAAAACAACTCGACGTTGCGGCCGGGTACGAGTCTTCTGTAGAAAACATAAAAAAGGGAAATAAAAAAAATAGATTACATATTGAATTAATTATACAACCAGGATAAAGAAATAGGGAAATAGTTTATCTTTGCTGTAGCTTATCCAATTGCGTAAGACCAGTACCAAAAAGAGAGTGAATGGACCGGAAGCTAACAATAGTAGTAGCAAACAACAGACACTTTATGATTGGTCAATTGTTGAAGTGGATCTCAGAGGAATCAGAGAGGGGCCACACCAAACATAGAAGGCTAGAGCAACCATGTTTGAGCATTCAGACAAACGCACACAACGCTAATCCATATCAGTGACTGAAAACGCATTTTTATATTGTAATTGTTTAAGTATGTAATCTACTTATTTATTTCTATAGTTTTTTTTTTTAAATTCGTTTCTAGTTTTATTTATGTTCCCTGCAGAAGGCTTACACCGGGCCGCAACGTCGAGTTATTATGTTTCTCCTTTTTTTTTTATCTACGAACGTTGCAATCATACCATTACCATTGTCTCTATTCCTTATCAAACTTATCGTCAGCTTTACAGCTACCTCTAAGTTTCTATCTTATTAATTTCAAATATTATAACCATCACTGTTTAACTTGCAGCATCATATTATAACAGTCTCAGCTATGAGGCAACAAGTAAATAGAAATAACATTATTTTAAAGTTATATTTATACATCACGTGTGAATTTAATCGTAACTGGTAAATACAAAACTGAGGAAAAAGACAAACTATTTGAAACTAATACAAACACACATGCTACATAGAATAATCCGCGTTATAGCCCGGTGTCATAAAGAAACACGTGATTGAAACAAAATAATTATTTATATATTTTAATTGTCGTTGAGCACACGATGCTTAAACAAGCAGAGAAAAACAAAATTGCTTCACGGTCAAATGTATCTCAAAACAAATGAAACTTATTCAAAAATTATACTTATATGCATCTCATTTCAAACTTTACTATCAGATGATAGTATGATCACTGCAAAGATTGTAAGCAATAAAATACATCTCACATTAACTTCACAATCAAATTATGAATTTCACTGCAAAGATTGTAATCAACAAAAGACATCTCACATTAACTTCACAATCAAATTATGAATTTCACTGCAAAGATTGTAATCAACAAAAGACATCTCACATTAACTTCACAATCAAATTATGAATTTCACTGCAAAGATTACAATCAGATGCATCCCTCTCACAACAAACTTAACCTTATAGTGAAATGCACCTCGTTTGAGACATTATACTCAAATGCATCTCATTCTGAATTATGTAATCAAATACATTTCATTGTAAACTTCACAGTCAGATATGTTTTATTGCAAACTTACAGTTAAAAAATGTCATTGCAATCTCAACAATCAAATACACATTCCAGAAAGGCTTGCAACACAGCACTCGCTACAACAGATATTGCTACAATAATATACCGTTAATTAAAAATGAAATCTTTCAATGATTCCACATTTTAAAAAAACTAATTAGTTAACATTTGTACATGTAACCAGTACATGTCATTTATGTTTTAAGATAGTGTTTCTGCACCTGGCAGCATGTTTGCTTATTTTATTTTTATGAGTAAGTGCAGTCAGTAAACGATGTATTTACCATATACAAAATACAAAACTCAAAATAAGTTAAGATTTCTGCAAAGTGCTTGTCTCTAACTCTGAATGACAGTATAGTTGATGCATCTTTTATGTCCTTTAGACAACTATACACGAATGCTGCGACTGCTACACAACATATTTAACATATAAACATTGCAGTGAAATATGTTCATTCCTTCTTTAAACTATAATCGAAAGCCTGTATGTGGTCAGTTATAAGTCACGTCTAGAACATACTCTTCTTTAGTTTGTAATATTAAGGAATATCTGGCTTTAGCATTATTTTATACAATTTCATTGCGAGCAAAATGAATTTAAGTTTTAAAAATAAAATGACAATGTAAATAAGGGAAGATTTTACTAAACAAACTTTTAAAAAAAAAAAAAAAAAAAAAAAAAAAAAAAAAAAAAAAAAAAAAAAAGAGAGAGAAGGAAACAATAAAAATAGTGAAAATATTCTCGCAAGTGTTTTCTTTTTTTTTTTCAGACTGTTTTTGTTATATCTGTGAGTATTGTATATTCATCCTATTTTTGTTGGTAAAACTATATGGGCCATTGCAAGAACTACAAAAAAATGTAAAATTTCTACAAGAAACGACATTGTAGATGTAGACAATACTTCGGGCGAACGAAAGATAGATTGTTGTTGGTGGTTGAAATATTTGTATTTTACACATTTTTACTGTAATGTTTCCCCATATATCTTATTTGGGGACCTTAGTGGCCTAGGTGGGAAAACCACCCGCCTGGGCTACGGACGTTCGGACAACCCGTGTTCGATTCCCGCGAGAAGCAAAGTGTGAATTGTACTCGTGGTTGGAAGAAAAAAAGAATACCCCCACGGTCGACCCAGCCGCTTGCAGAAATTGGTACCAGGGTAGTACTCTGGGAAGGTGAGGATGCCGCCTCGCATCGTGAGTTGCGATGCTTGAAGCGACACTATCCAGAAATCTCCGAACATTTCTGGATAGGCGGCCGAGCACATATGGGTGGAAATTAGCGTGATAAGACGCCGGTTCAAGTCTCGTACTTTACCTTTACTTTATATCGTATTTACTATTATCTATTTATTCTTCATCTTATGCATACACATTTAGATGCAAATTTAATAATTTCAACGAAATCATTGGTCTGATCTCTGTACAATTTGTTCAGACAGATTCTGGTTGGAGCCGCGATAGCTGAGTTTTTAGTTGTTGTTGTTGTTGTTGTTGTTATGGATCCAGTAACCTTTGAGCTGATGCCCTTCGGCCCAATGCCATGTAATAATATCTGCAGGTATTTTTAAGTTCTGCTGTTGTTCCGTACAGAGTATTCCATTTGGAGGGTCTTTGAGGAAGTATTGTTGTTCTAATGTCAGTGAGCTCTGGACATTGAAACAGGTGGTGTTCTACAGTTTCTTGTGGGTGATTACAGAGTGGACATACTGGGGTATGGTTTTGTTGTATTCTATTAATGTGGTTATTTAGCATAACATGTCCTGTTCTCAGTCTGAAGATGGTGGTTTGGTCCCTTCTTGTTAGGTTGTTGATGTTGTGGATTTGGTCTTGCCATATATTTAAAAAGCTCTCTCCCTGTTTTCCCTAAGGCCCATCCGTTCAGCCACTCCTCCTTACTGTTGGATTTTATGACTTGTTTGGCTGTGTCCAGTGTGATGGATGTATGTATCTGTGTCTGTTTGGATCCTCTCTTAGCTAATGTATCTGCCTTATCATTTCCTGGTATATTTGAGTGTCCTGGGATCCATTGCATTACCAATCTTATGTTATGTGTTTCAATGAGTTTGTCTGTGTCTATGATAAGCTGTGTGAGTTCTGTTTTGTTCGTGTTGTTTTCCAGTGCTTGCAGAGCCGATTTGGAATCCGTAAATATAACTGTGTTTTTCTTTGATGGTGTGGTATCGAAAATCGTATTTAAATTATAAATTGCTGTTTCAATAGCTGTTATTTCTGCTTCATAATTGTTACAGACTTCACCACAAGGGCCACAAATTTCTTCTGCTGTTCCATCTGGATAATGTATTAGTATTCCATATCCAGCTTTTGAAGTAGCGTTAGTGGCTGCACCATCTGTGTATATATGTATCCAGTCATCTGGATAAGTATCTATTGTTTTCCTTGCTGCTAGTGTTACTGATACTGGGTCTGCTTTTTTACCTGTTCTGTCACATATCTCTACATTTATTTCAGGTTTTTTATAATTCGTACTTGGTGGCATTTCTTTGATGACTCTTGATGTTTGTAGTCGTTTTTCAGGTAGATGGAATTTCTTTTGTATATTTCTAACATGTTGTAATACTGACACCTGTTTAATTCTTTGTTTTGGAGTCCATGTATCTACTAATTTTCTGTTAGGGTGGTCCTTCTCCATTCTTTTTTGTCTTTCATAGAGAACCATAGCGGCTTTGTTTCTCCTCAACTCTAAAGGTTCCACATTGCAGTGGATTTCGCAGGCTGCAACTGGAGTGGACCTCATTGCACCGCTGATGAGTCGTAATGCATTATTTTGTATCTTGTCCAGTGCCATGTTAGTTGTTTTGCTGCATGTCACTAGGAGCGAGCTACCATGATCCAAAACAGAGCGAACATATCCCAGATAGAGATTTCTAAGTGTTTCTTTATCTGCTCCCCATAAGGTGCTGGAAAGCATTTTCATTAGTTGAAGTCTTTGTGTTGCTTTCTTAGCGAGATTCTCTACGTGTTTCTTCAGGTTCAGTTGCCGGTCTAGTTGTATTCCTAAGTATGTAGGGTGTACCTCTTTTTGAAGACTATTGTGTTGGAGATTGAGTTTGATGTTTGCCTTAGCTATTTTGTTACTTCTAGTAAATACTGTATATACTGTTTTCTGTACATTTATTTTTATTTTCCAGGTATTACAGTATTCTTCTAGGTGTCTCAGGTCTTTGTTTAGTTGTGCTTCAGCTGTTCTAATATTTTCGTTAGTACTCCACATGACCAGATCGTCCGCATATAGAGCTTTTTTATTTATCAAGGTTTTGGTCAGATCATTGATGTATATCAAAAAAAAAGGTACAACTGAGTGGTGATCCCTGTGGTAATCCTTCTTCTAGCACCTCTTTGTCTGAAATGGATTCATTTAATTTAGTTTGTATTGTTCTGTCAACTAGGAAATATTTGACCCATTTGTACAGTTTCCCATGTATTCCGGCATCTCTCATCTTCAATAAAAGCCCCTTACGCCAGACTCTATCATAAGCCTGCTGCAGGTCTACTAGGATGGCTAGAGTATGTTGTCTCTTCTGAAATCCATCTTGGACCTGTTGTATTAACCTGAGGATTTGGTCTTCTATGTTATTGCCTGCCCTGAAACCAGCTTGTTCGTAGCACAGAGTATTAGAGGTTTCCAGATACCAGTATAGTCTGCTATTGACCATACTCTCAGCTATTTTACCTATGCATGATGTTAAGGATAGGGGATGATAGCTTCTGGGGTCATCTGGAGGCTTGTTCTTTTTGAGCAATGGCACTATATAGGCATTTCTCCATGTCTTGGGAATTTTGCTTTCTTTCCATGACTTGTTGATCAGTCTGAGTAATGTTTCTTTCCCTGACTTGCCGAGATGCTTTATCATCTCATTGTGTACCTTGTCAGGGCCTGGAGATTTTCTACATTTTAATTTTCTTAATGCCTTTTCTAGTTCCCTCATGTTAAAATCTTCTTCAAATATTGCAGCATTTGTTATTGGGGCTCTTTCAATTAATTTTAAATTATGTAGCTGAATTTTATCGCTATCTGTAAGTTTGTTCGCTCTGTTGACTGAAGCAAAGTAACTATTAAATTTTTTAACTATATTTTTTTTAGAGTTGATGATTTCATTATTAAATTTGATTGGTTTAGGATTTGGTTCTCTTTTATCACCAGACAGATGTTGCATAAGTCTCCAGGCTTTATTTCCTTCATGTCGCAAATCGAGTTTACTGCATGTTTCTTGCCATTTCTCTTTCTTTGCTTTTTTAGTAACTAGTTTGACCTTAGCACTAGCCTTGTTATAGCTTATTTTATTATTCAAAGTTGGGTTCTGCTCAAGTATTGTTCTGGCTTTCTTTCTTTCTGATACTGCTGTCTCCAGTTCTGTGTTCCAAAATGGTCGATATTGTGTTCTACATCCTTTAGGTATAGTTTGTTCTGCAGTGTTGAGTATTATTTGTGTGAACATCTCGTTTAATTTTTCTACGCTGTTGTCTGTCAGATTGTTCAGGAGTTGGTCGGATTTTTCTTGATATAGCTTCCAGTCAGCTTTCTTGAAATTCCATCTCGTTCTCTGTTTTGTTTGGATTTTTGTTGTTTTTGTGTCTACTATGGTGACTATGGGTCTGTGATCACTGCCTATGTCATCAATAACTTCAATGTGGCAGTAGCTTATGAGATCGGCAGAGCAAATGGTCAGATCAGGTCTACTAAGGGAGAGATGAGCTCTATGTAGGAGAGTTGGTGTTGATTCTGTGTCCTGCATGATTGTAAGATTAGTTGATTGGCAAAGATCTTCTATGTATTTTCCTGTGGGATTTGAGTTAGAATATCCCCATTGTGTTGAATGTCCATTAAAATCTCCAGCCAAGATAGTTCTATGGTAGTTGACTTGATCAAGTTCTGTTATGTTACAATTTGTGCCTGGTGGGTTGTAAACATTATAAATATTATATTTGCTGGATGCAAACCAAATTGTGGCTTTCTGAACATCTGTTAGTTCTGCATTATTTAGTGGAACTACATCTCCCTGTATATTGTTTTTGATGTAGGTGATTATACCCCTGCAGTTGTTGGTGCACTTACATGGATAGCTGGTGTAACCTGTTATATGTGTGTCTATGTTCTTGTGTAGTGTTTCCTGAAGTAGGACAATATGGATCTGGTATTTGTACATGATTTTGGTTAGTTCTGTTTTCTTGTTTTTGAGGCCTGAAATATTAAGTTGTAGTATGTTTAATTTATTTGTTTTTTCTCTCTGACCAATCTTCATGCCCTTTCTTCCATTAAAATATTTATATATTGAACTTTGTTGGATCCGAGGTTTCTGGTTATTATATGAGTTGTTTGTGTTTCTTCCAGTAGCTAATCTATCGCACAGTCCAGCCTGGTCGCTCACTGTCTGGCGCGGACCTTGTTGACCGAGGCGGCGTCCGAGCTCGTATTGATTTATATTCTTGTTGTACATGGCATTGTTAAAACTGGGGGACCTGTGGGCTATCTTCCTACCCCAGGGTGAAGGTTTTGCAAATCCTCGCCTCAATTCCATCCATGGCATGTATTGTGTCTCTGTCTCTGCTGACATATCATCCATCCATTTGTTCACTTTCTAGGCCCTGTATTCAAGCAGGATTCACAGCATCCCATTCCCCGCCACCTACTGTCACTTACTCCGTTCATTCAGGCGTATCTCATGGGGGCCAAATGTATCGACAGAGGATCGTCACGTCCTGGGTCACTTGTGTCTGTGCGATGTACTACAGGACTGTTGAAGGGAACATGATGGACTCCTTGTCAGTACTAGAGTCATTTGTCTTCAAGTATGTCAGTAGATGGTCTCGAGGCGGTTTCGCTGAAGCTCTCACCCTGTCCACAGGGGGTTCCTATAGAAATAGTAATAAGATAGAAGACAAGACACTCACTCAAGGGAGAGTGAGGGTGATTAGATGAGGGCAATGGCGTATACCACATGTTGGTTGGCTCTAGCCCTGCATCTATAGGGGCTCACCTCCTCCCGACCCAGTTATACCACTGTGAACTCGGTCGCGCCCAAGACCAACTTTGCGATAACAGAGGGACCACGTGTAGGTGTGGCCTTGGGCACAGTGGCCCAGTGGAGTTGAATTTAGTCCATCAAAACCAGAGATGATTTTGTCAAAACAGAGAGTTTTGTCATCCGACATCCACTGAGCCTGGCAAATGAGAGGCTATGAACGCTTCAAATACCTTTTGGTGATGTCAAGTGCGGACATCACACACCCCCCCATGAGTTTTTAGTCAATTGGGCTACACAGGACAAGAGATAGGGTTCGAACATAACAGACGGCTTCCGGGTTCACCCAGCCTTAAAATGGGTACCGGATTTTTATAGGAAAGTAAAGCGGCACGGGCGTAATACCGACCACATTACCCCAAAAAACATGTGCTGAAGGTCTGTAAAATTTATGGTCGCTAACACCATATTCCCTATACGCCACTTGGCGTGGCAGGGGCTCTTTACTTGACTTGTAGCAGACATTCTTCAGTTTGTGGTTGTGTAGTAATTTTGAGGTTTCTGCGGGGGTCTCTGTATAGGAGAGACCCGGATTTAAGGCCCACCCGGGGGGAGAGGGGTGGGGAAAGGACTGGTTAGTTTCGAGGCAAGACGCCGGCCTCGAGCAGAAGATTGTGGGTTCAAATCCTGACTGCACCGGTTGGGATTTTTATTTATGATTTCTCTCTGCGGCAACCACACCTGGTCTCAGTAGCGAGGCCCGGCTTATATTTTTGTCAATTACTCATCGATGGAAAAAAATATGAGTACCTGAGAAGACGGAGTTATCTGTCTGTGCGACGAGGGACCCCTGTGCACACGGCTGCCAGGCAAAAAAAAAAAAAACGGATTAACACGCAAAATTCAGTTCCTAGTCTCTAGGGACTTCGTCAGAGGTAAAAGCTAGCTGGCGAACGCAAAAGCCCACTGTAGGTGGTGGTGAAATGTTCTGAAAGAGGTCAAAGCAAAAAGAGAGCTAATTTCCAATATTAGGAAGAAACAATCATCATTTTTTGACCATGTAATGAGAAGAGAACATCTGGAATATATTGTAACAACTGGAAAAATTGAGGGACGAAGAGATAGAGGGAAGCAAAGAGAAAAAAAAATACCAGACAGCTTAAGAGAATGGCTTGGCAGAAGGTCAACAACAGAAATGATAAATAACTGTCGAGATCGAAAGTTGTGGAGAGGCATGATCACCTTCGCCAATAGGCCCGGTACTTGATGATGATGAGGTGGTGGTGGCGTCGATTTTCCAAAAATAGGAAACATTAATCCGAGGTTTCTTCATGGTGTGAACCGATGTCTAACCCGTACGGATAAAGGCAATAGATAGGAGGTCTCGTGTACACTCGCGCACGTTAAAGATCCATCGACAGTTAAAATCGAAAAGAGTGGCTCCTGTCCATGTACAATTGATCTACCTAGAACGAGGACCCCCGGTCGCGCTACGAAGTTTATGGTTTGGGTTTCACCTTGAAATTTCTCAAGGGGGATGTCGAAGAACGTAAGGATTTATGTGCGTCGGTGATGATCCCAACAACAAATCTTCAGTCGTTTTGTCTGTCCCACTCAATATCAGAAGTTGATATCCTGATGGTGTTGTAAAAACAATACTTTTGTCTGTTCCACTCAATATCACAAGTTGATATCCTGATGGTGTTGTAAAAACAATACTTTTGTCTGTTCCACTCAATATCAGAAGTTGATATCCTGATGGTGTTGTAAAAACAATACTTTTGTCTGTTACGGCCTGCCAGAGTCAAATCCAAGACTGCTGTGACAGACTATGTGATATAAGGTCCAAACCTGGTGGTTTCGTCGCAAAAAGGGGAGAGCAGAATTGATCATCATCATGTACCATACCGGTTGGCGTAAGCGATCATGTCCTTCCACAATCTTCTATCCACCATGCATCGTATCAATTTTCTTGTTGACGGTTTTCCATGCAATCGCACCAAGCTATCTAGTATGTTCTCTCCATATCGTCTGCAACCTTTATGTCTTACCTCTAGACAATGTCATCCCCTTTCTAACATATGAAACATACGTAGGGAGGTCAAAAAGTAATGCACCCCAATTTTTTTCTCGGCTAATAATAAAGATAGGAATATGAAATTTTGCACACTTGGAATATGACATGTTCCAATTATGTGCACCAAATTGCACAGCATTATGATAAATATTACGCAATCTATGAACCGTTAAAATGGAGCTTGTCAACAATGTCCGTTACAAACAGCGAATTGTCATAGAATTTCTGGTTGCGGAAAAAGAAACTGTGGCAAACATTCATAAACGACTGTGTGCAGTGTACAAATGTTCTGCAGTCGATAGGAGCACAGTTAGTCGCTGGGTTCAGAGAATTAAAGCTGCAGAAAGTGTACGAGTGGAGCTGCATGATTTACCGCGTTCTGGACGTGTTGCCTCGGCTACCAGCACAGACATGTTAAACCGGGCTGATGCCATTATTCGTAAGGATAGGCGTATCACTAGTCAGCAATTGGCATTGCAGCTTACAGTTAGCAAGGGAAGTGCAATCGCAATTTTTAAAACTCTCGGATATTCAAAGATTTGCGCTCGATGGGTTCCTCGGTGCCTAACAAATGATCACAGAGTTCAAAGGAAAACATTCTGTTCTGAATTGTTGGAGCGTTTCGGTGTTGAAGGAGAAATGTTTTTGTCAAAAATTGTTACCGGTGACGAAACGTGGGCACATTATTATGAGCCTGAAACAAAAATGCAGTCAATGGAATGGCATCATCCGCAGTCACCAAAAAGAAAAAAAATTCAAAACATCTCCATCAGCCGGAAAGGTGATGATCACTGTCTTCTGGGACATTGATGGTGTGATTCTTGTTGATGTAATGACAAGAGGTGAGACAATCAACTCGACAGCTTACATCAATACACTGACAAAACTAAAAAATCGGTTCCACAGAGTTCGGCCTAATAAGCCATCTGCAGATTTGTTGCTTCAACATGACAATGCACGCCCTCACACAAGTCTGGTAACACGGGAAGCAATCAACAAATTTGGTTGGACTGTACTGCCCCATCCTCCTTACAGCCCTGATCTGGCTCCCTCAGATTTCCATCTGTTTGGACCACTCAAAAAATTCCTGCGTGGGACACACTTTGACAATGATGAGGATGTGATCCGTGCAGTTAAAAAATGGCTACGCGAGCAGGACACAACTTGGTACAAACGAGGCATTCATGACCTAGTTTCGCGTTGGCGTAAGGCAATACGCTTGGACGGAGATTATGTTGAAAAATAGGTAGTGTAAAGGGGATGTTCAGCTACAATCTGTGAAAAATTCACACATTTTGCCCGAATAGTTTCCGAGAAAAAAATTGGTGTGCATTACTTTTTGACCTCCCTTCAGTATGTTTAAGATAAAAGTAGTATAAAAAAAGAGATGGAAAGTTAATTTTATTCCGCTAAGGTAATACATTCAAACAAGCTACATTCACAGATCAGCACCAACATTTCAACCTCATCTTTTGTGTCCAGTCTATTCCACAACGTTGTGTCTTTAGGTAATGATTAATGAGCTCATCTCTTGTGTCCAGTCTATTCCACAACGTTGTGTCTTTGGGTAATGATTAATGAGCTCATCTCCTGTGTTCAGTCTATTCCACAACGTTGTGTCTTTGGGCAATGATTAATGAGCTCATCTCTTGTGTCCAGTCTATTCCACAACGTTGTGTCTTTGGGCAATGATTAATGAGCTCATCTCTTGTGTCCAGTCTATTCCACAACGTTGTGTCTTTGGGCAATGATTAATGAGCTCATCTCTTGTGTCCATTCTATTCCACAACGTTGTGTCTTTGGACAATGATTAATGCGCTCATCTCTTGTGTCCAGTCTATTCCACAATGTTGTGTCTTTGGACAATGATTAATGCGCTCATCTCTTGTGTCCAGTCTATTCCACAACGTTGTGTCTTTGGGCAATGATTAATGAGCTCATCTTTTGTGTCCAGTCTATTCCACAACGTTGTGTCTTTGGGCAATGATTAATGAGCTCATCTCTTGTGTCCAGTCTATTCCACAACGTTGTGTATTTAGGCAATGATTAATGAACTCATCTCTTGTGTCCAGTCTATTCCACAATGTTGTGTCTTTGGGCAATGATTAATGAACTCATTTCTTGTGTCCAGTCTATTCCACAATGTTGTGTCTTTGGACAATGATTAATGAGCTCATCTCTTGTGTCCAGTCTATTCCACAATGCTGTGTCTTTGGACAATGATTAATGAGCTCATCTCTTGTGTCCAGTCTATTCCACAATGTTGTGTCTTTGGACAATGATTAATGAGCTCATCTCTTGTGTCCAGTCTATTCCACAATGCTGTGTCTTTGGACAATGATTAATGAGCTCATCTCTTGTGTCCAGTCTATTCCACAATGTTGTGTCTTTGGACAATGAAAGCGGCGCTCAACTCTTGTGTTCAGTCTATTCCACAACGTTGTGTCTTTGGGCAATGAATAATACGCTAATCTCTTGTGTCCAGTCTATTCCACAATGTTGTGTCTTTGGACAATGATTAATGAGCGATCTACTGTCTCCTAGTTTTCTGTCTCCCACTACCACTATTGATTTGGTGAAATCATTACATATTCATTAGGAACCATGATAGCTCAGCGGTTAGTGAACTGGACTACAAAGGACAAGGGGTAGGGTTTGATCCCGATCGACGGATTCTGGGTTCACCCAGCCTTAAATGGGCACCAGATTTTTTTCTGGGAAAGTAAAGTGACATGGACATAATACCAACCACATTACCCCAACAATCATGTGCCGAAGGTCTGTAAAATTTATGGTCACTAACACCATATTCTCTATGTTATCATTACACTTATCTCTCTTGTCTGACTGCCTGTATGATTTCTTCAGTCTCTGTTTTCTTCAGATCTTGCTGGCACGCTATGCGGACACTTTTCATCTTTTGTTTCTTCTTGATGGCAAAGGAGATCATCATATTGACCAATTTCTGTTAGAATTCTGCACACACCCTCTTTTGGCCATGATACCCGATTCTTGCTAACATTTCATATGGTAGATATATTCCTTGTAATTCAGCAGTTAAGATAAAATGCCTATAAAAGATTCATGTTGTGATGGATCATATCAATTTAATTTTTTATCTCATTGTGATGTCTCTACTTTTCCCAATTAATTTTCATTGTTAGTTTTGCTGCTGTGGGTTGTGCAGTTCTTGCTAAGTCACAGGCTTGAATATCTCCATCTATTTGCTGGGATTTAGATGGTTAGACTAGCATTGATCATGAGCATGACTGTCTTTGTTTCTTCACTAGTTTCCCATAGTTTGTCATGGAAGGTTGTTTCTGTATACCACTTTTATGTTCTTAGGGTGTTGAGGGTGATACTGTCCTGTAGGGTAAACTATGGAGTTCACATACTCCACAATTGCATGTTGCTGTGTCCTCATTTAAGTAGTTTTCACTGAGACCACAATGACCTGTTCTGAGTCTGAAGATCTTGCTCATTTCTGCTGAGCTTATTTAAGTTGTCTTGTTCTGGCTTATATTTTCCATAGTTTTCTCCTTTTTGATTTTCTGGCTTATTATAGGAGTATTTGTACTTCTTTGAGGCTTGTGGTTGGCTGGGATGTTGGAGATTTCCATCTGTTTTAGCAAACATGTCTGCTTTCTCATTTCCACAGGTATTAACTAATAACTTCCACAGAAATACTGGTAGCACAGATTGGATTTAACATAAACAAATAAAAAGACTAATTCTTAAAATAGACATAATTAAAACTAATCCAGTTAACTCTGAAAATGTGGATGCATTCACATATCTTGTAGAATTATAGAGAGAGAAGCACTGAAGAAAATCTTACAGCAAGAATTAGGGATGCAAGAAGGAGTTTTTGTACTGAACTCAAACTGCAAACACTTGGAACACAATGTTAAAAGTAGGAATTACAGTCTACAAGTGCTTGTGCACAACAAATGAGTTACTGAAACCATCAGTGAATACTTTTGGAGGGTTAGCCCGAAGTCCTTTGATGTCTGCTCCACCAAAAATAAACAATGAGATTAAATCACAAAATATCTGCTGTGAAATTGATTAAGTTTCCCCTCAAATCAATAAAACTATTACCAAACATACAATATCCAAACATCTTGCAGTCTAAAACCAACATTTTCACAGAATTAATAATTGAACATCTTACGAGAATGGAAGAAAGTAGAGGCCATTTATCAAACCGTTTAGCAATAATTAAATGAAGCCTGTATTAAAATCATTAAATAATTGTATCAATCTATATAGGAGACTAGGTGGTGTAGAGGTTAGACATCAGCCTCTGGACATGGAGGTCTCAGATTTAAATTCTTCTTTGTAGCTTTACCCTCCCATGATCTCTGGGTAGTGAGATCTGATGTCTAGTTCTTTGAAATAACAGCAAAAAAACTGGAGCTCCGGTGTGCATTTGCACATGACAAAGAACTCATGGCAGCTTAAAGTCTAAAAAAAAGTAGGCCAAAGTGGCTGCTGCTGGGTAAAAAATTGTTAAGCAAATCTACCCATGTTGAAGATGGAGAAATGAAAAAAAAATAGAGAAAAAAAATTGGTTAAAAGTTACAGTTTTTTCTACATTTTTGTCTACTTTCTCTTTACAATTAGTCTTACTGCAGCTATGCATTTTTATGCATTACTTTATTTTAACCCCATATTGAAGATGGATGCATCCGGGCCAAAAATCTTTGCTGTAAACTGGTGAATCAACACACACATGCCCACTTAACTCTTTCCGTATGGAAGCTTTTTATCAATGCAATGGAAGAGATTTCAGAGAGACAAAACGTTTCATGGTTTTAAGAATCAATCGACATATTCATCGAACATATAACATATTATATACTAATTTTTAGATAATTGAACAAGGTATTAGATTTCACTAATGCAAGATGATACAAGACATGTAAAAAGAATATGGTGTGATGACAATTTACACTAATCAAAATGAGAGTGGCGCACTATGCAATGAAACGTACGGAAAGAGTTAACAGGTGAACAGAAGGGTGCTAAGAAGAAGATAAGATCAGTTTATAAACAACCCTTAGTTTATTCATGAGAGTCTGTCAAAGTAGGAAATGGTTCTTTCTATAAGGTTGGGAAACTCTGGTCTAAAAGAATGATAAAAGAGCACCACAAAACATATGAAGAATGAGAACAATAAACTATAAGATATAATAGGAAATGTAGCAAACACTACAAATATAAAAACAGTTACATCTACATATTGTATGCAGCAATTAAAGTATTATATTTAAATAGTATTGGTTATGTAAAATATACATCATCATCATCGAGTGGCATCTCTGCAATGAAGATTGTCTACCATGGAGCGCAATTCTGCTCTCTCTCTAGCTTTGATGGTGCAGGTTGTCATAGGCTGATTTGTCCATCTTTTGATGTTACTCGTCCATGTTAATCTTGGTCTGCTTCTTTTACCTTGTATTTTCCCCTCTGGGATTACTTTTAGTAGGCTGTTGTGTCTTTTAACATGGCCCAAAAATCACATTTGTCTTGTTTGAATTGTGTTTAGTAGTTCTCTTTTCATTTTTAATAGTTTTAAGACTTTATAGTTTTTCTTTTCCTTCCATCCAACTCTACCTATTCTTCTATATATCCACATTTCAAAGGCTTCAATTCTCTGTTCTGTTTTCTTGTCTGATGTCCAGGTTTCTGCACCATATAGGAATATTAATAAGATGTAACATTTTGCTATTCTTAGTTTTAGCCCTGGTGTTATTTGTTTTGATGTTAGTATGTTCTTCATAACATTAAAATTACTTTTTGCCATTCCTATTCTTTTGTTTATTTCAGTTGTAAATTTTCCATCACTGGTTATAGTATGTCCAAGGTAGTTGTGGTTCTGAACTATCTCTAGGTCTATTCCTTCAATTTTGATATCCACTTGTGGGTTTTGAGTATTTTTTTTGTTTATGATCATAGTTTTAGTCTTTTTGATATTCATATCTAGTCCATATTTTTTGCTTGTCATGTTTATTTCATTAAGTAATTGTAGATCTTTAGGATTTTCTGCTAGTAGTACAGTATCATCAGCATATCTTAGGTTATTGATTATCTTCCCATTAATGTTAAGGCCTGGCATCTCTGTGATGTTTTTAAAGATTTGCTCAGTGTATAGATTGAATACGCGTGGTGATAGGATGCATCCCTGTCTTACTCCTCTTTTTATATCAATGGGTGTAGAGCTATCTTTGTTATATTTTATTATTGCTGGTTGCTCCCAGTGTAAATTACATATTAGTCGTATGTTCATGTTATCTAGACGTATCTCTTTTAGAGGTTTTAAATAAAACAGGGTGTTAGACAAGATTGTGTGCTGTCACCAGATTTGTTTAATATTTATAGTGAGATTATTTTAAGATCCATAGGGGGATGCCTGGAATAACAATTGGAGGTCATAATATAAATAATCTAAGGTATGTTGATGATACAGTATTAATCGCTAAGAGTGAAAAAGAGTTACAAGAAATGTTGGACATTATAGTGAAAGAAAGCAAAAATAAAGGTCTCAGCCTTAATAGCGAAAAGAGAGAAGTAATGGTAAAAACAAAGAAAAAGACATCACCTCAGTGCAAAATAAAGACAAATGGAACATTATTAAACCAAGTAAATGAATTTAAATATTTGGGAACTTTGTTAACCTCAGACGGAAGATATACAAAAGAGGTGAGATGCAGAATAGCTCAGGCAAAAGCAGCTTTCCAGAAAATGAAGATACTATGCAACCTATTTTTTACTATAGAAACACAAAACAAGAAAAAGAGTTCTTAAATGTTATGTAGAGCCAGTCTTAACATATGGATGTGAATCATGGACAATAGAACGACAGACAAGAAAATTACTGGAGTCTGTAGAAATGTCGTTTTACAGAAGAATGTTAAGAATACCATGGACAGCTAAGAACAGTAATGAAAATGCTCTGAAAGAAGTCAAAGCAAAAAGAGAGATGGTTTCCAATATTAGGAAGAAACAATCATCATTTTTTGGCCATGTAATGAGAAGAGAACAACTAGAATATATTGTGACAACTGGAAAAATTGAGGGACGAAGACATAGAGGGAAGCAAAGGGTGAAAATATCAGACAGCTTAAGAGAAAGGCTTGGCAGAAAGTCAACAACAGAAATGATAAAGAACTGTCGAGATCGAAAGTTATGGAGAGACATGATCACCTACGCCAGTAGGTCCGGTACTTGATGATAATGATCTCTTTTAGGCATTCTATAAGTTGCTTGTGGTGTATTCTATCAAAAGCTTTGGTGTAGACTATGAAGCAGGCATATATTGATTTGTTTACTTCTATGCACTTATCGATTAATGTTCTCATGCAGATTATGGCCTCTTTTGTCCCACTATTTTTCCTAAATCCAAATTGCTGTTCATCTAACTCAGTATTTATTTTATTCTGAATCCTTCCTCGTATAACTTTTAGCAAGATTTTTGTAACATGGCTCATTAGCTTATTGTTATACAGTCACTACATTCAACTGTACCATTCCTTTTAGGCAATGCAATGAAAGTTGATGTTTTTAGTTCATTTGGTATTTGTCCTGTATGGTATATGTCATTGCATATGTCTGTAATCACATCAATGCCAAAATCTGATGTAACATATACAACAATAGCAATTGTTTAGTCATATTGTCCTTTATTGTAAGCCAGATACAAGCATCAACATAAATATTTTCAAAATATAGAATATTTGTGAGTCTATAAATTACTCTTTAATATACAAATTAAAAATGAGGAGAAAAAAAAAACAATTTAAGCCAGAAATTCTAACAATTCACTAAAACTATTTATATCTCTGAAGATAGATAATCTTTCAATTCTCAGATTGTGTGTATACTGATTGGAAAAAATGACATTTTCTCATTTTAACAAATGTGTTGTATTTATATATGTTTTACAATGAAGATAACAACTTGGAAGAATAAACCAATGATGAGAGTGAATACAGAAAACAGGATAATAGTGAAGGCTAGAATATATTTTTAGAAAACCAGATCAAAGCATTTACAAATATAGACTTTGTTCTGGAGTTTATAAAGTTAAAAAAAAATAACAAAGGAAGATAGAAATATTTGAAGAGGAGTGTTAGAAACAAACAGAAGAGGGACAAGAATGACATTCATTGAAATGGGAAGATTAGCTTAAGATAAATTGTAAAAAAAAAGTATGTTCCAGACACATGCTCTCAAAAGTGACGACAGGATTGTGATACGATGATGATATATGTATGTACAGTCATGGAATATTTCATACCTTGTGACATAACATATGCACAACAATAATCTTTATTTTGAATAATCAGTTTCCATGAATAAAAACAATTTGAATTGGTTTACGGTAATAAAAGTACTTATAAGTTGCATTAAAACTTAATATCCAAACATATATTCCTTCAGCTTTGAGACTACTCCTGCATCACGTTTAGGTGTGGCTTTGTCCTTCAGTACCTGTGTGAGAAAACAAGTCATTAATTCATATAGCTGCTGTTTGTTGCCACACACACATTTATATTCTATGGCTGAGGTTATTCCTAGCTTTTTCTCATTTCTTTATTTCTGATCCTATCTCTCAGGCTGTTTGTTCCCTGTTATGCATTAACACATTTCATCTTAGTAGAGATTATTATTTTTTTTTTTTTCGTTCTTGCATCACCCACACCTGCATGGACAATACAAATTTCAAAGACAAACCTCATATTCCCCTCTTGAAGCAGTATAAGCAGCCGTTAAAGGTCGGATTGGTGTTAGGTTGCTCTGGTTCAGTTCAGATCTGACTGTACTGTCTATCACAGGACTGGCAAAAGTATTTTCTTTTTCTTCCATCACACGCTGGGAAAATGACCAAAAACAAATTACAAATTAATATCTCATCTCCCAAACAAAGAAAGGTAACTGTAGTCCCCATCATAGCAGTCTCAGCACACGCCAAAAGACATAAGGCAAAACCGCTCAGAAAGTGAACACAGCCAACTGTTCCCTGTCATACGATATCATCATTCATCGTAAACAAATGAAATATTGAAACACGATCAAAACGGATTAGACACACAGCTCACGGTGTGCACAGAGCACTTAACTCAGTAGCTCCTGCAACAAGCCAGACTTTGAATATGAGGAAACTACAACAAGGAACACTTTTCATGCATAGCCTTCAATTGTTCCTGCCGCCTATCCACCATATACCGGAAGTTCACGTCCTCTTGAAAATGATGATCGTCATATTTTTTTAAAATGTATAGCGCTTGATGATGTTAGGCCATAGATGTTGACTCCAATTCCAAACATATAGACAAACAGTTAGTTGTCAGATTATCCCCGTCACACGTCAAACAACAGACTGTAAGATTAGCGTACGGCTGGTCTAGGGATGTACGATGAGCCATCGTCTTCTTCTTATAAAGCTCGACAAGTATTCTTGTTTATCAGTTCATGACAGATTATAGCAATGGGGGAAAAAAACAAATAATTACTTTGTACTTGAAGTAATGCAAACCCATACTCCAGATCAGAGTGAAATTAATAAATGAAATGCCGAAACGTTAACAGACAAAAGTCCGCAACCATTTTGTTGCTAATGTACACAAAAAGTTAATTAAATTCAAATGAATAATATATTAGTAGCCATTGCCTGCAACAAAAATTATCAAAGATTGGCAAAACCCAAGTTTCAGGGCAATATTCACAATTTCTAGCCACAAATGTTTTTGAATTTCAAAACACAGCTTCTAATCACTTTGTATATAATATAATAGAAGACATATATGTGTAACATATCATCCTGGTGGGACACAAATGAGCAAATCAATTGAAATATAAATGACGAAACTACTGTGTTTGAAATGAAATTGTATGACAAATATGGTCCACCAAAAAAAAAAAAAAAAAAAAAAAAAAAAAAATTCATAGAAGAGAGCTGAGAAGACAGAAAGGAAAGACATACGAAGTATAGCATCATTTAATCAGTTTTATTTTAAATTTATCATTGAAGTAAAAATAAAGCAAGAAGAAACCTTTTCGATGCAAGGAGTAACACCAATCTTCAAACAGCCTCCAAAAATTTTTCCATCTTTGCTCAAAGCTTTCTTGGCTTGCAGCTTGGACATGTAGTGAATGTGCATCCAGTTGCATTCTGGGGGAATCTGAAAACGGTAAAATTGAGAATGTTTATTTGTCAAGTATTGTTACTGTGTGTTTATTAACTTATTGGTAAAGGAAGATGCATCAACACCTGACAGGAACCACAGCTGTTTGTTTTCATCCAAAGGTGGCATTTTAGTATTAATCTAGGAAATTGTGCAGCATTTATGGATGAAGATGTTCTGAGTTTAGTCATCTCCACTCACTCTTAGGAGTGATATTTTATGAAAGTGGTTTCTTTTGTGACACCAGACACAAAATGTAAGATTTTTAAACTAAAGTCAATATTTATGTATGATGTTTTAACTCTTAGTTTTTTTTATCGACGCAATGGAAGAGATTTCAGAGACAAAATTGTTCATGGTTTTAAGAATCAATCTACATATTTATCTAACATATAACATATTATATATGAATGTTTAAATAATTGAACAACGTATAAGATTACACTAATATCCAGATGATACAAGACATGTAAATAGTATATGGTTTGATGGCATTCACACTAATCAAATTGAGCGTGGTGCACTATGCGGCGAAACGTACAGAAAGAGTTAATGGTTATTGCTTGCAACAAAAAATAACAAAATTGAGAAAACCTTTTAGAGCCCACAGGGCACAATATTAAATTTTTAACTACAAAAGTTTTTAAATTAAGATACAGCTTATTTTAATCACTTTAAATGTATAATAGAAGAAGCATGTGCATTTGATCTTTCTGGTGAGGCCCAAACGAGCAAATCAACTAAAGAATCAGTGATAAACAACTGTAAAATAAATTAGTTGGAACACAATTCAAAAGATATCAGGATGGACCCTGTTATAAAACAGCAGTCTTTATATCAGGAAAACATAACGTCATCACACAGACCATACAGTGCACAGCCCAAACATTATATAGGGCACAAGTGGACATTTTCACTGTATGTTTCTTTTCAATTTTTGCCTCCAAAATTGCTACGTCTTTTAAAATATTTATAATCTTGATAATTTTGAATTTAAAAAATTTTTTATATTTATAAATCTACCTACCACATGTTTGAGCACAGTACCATATTGTGAGAACTGCTGCAAGATAAATGATGTTGCAGCAGGTGGAAATCTGAAATAGACATAAATATAAACAGTAATTTATAGTATATACAAATAAGCATTGTCCAAACTCTGGATCAAAACTATCTTAAATATAGCATTCAAGCTGAATTCTGGAATGTTGGAAGTTAAGGTCATCCAAAGTACACGGCTCCACTCTTTTTGTGCGTGCATATATATGTGCATACTTGCATGCATGTATCTACACACACACATATGTTAAGTTTAGTCAAAAGATCATCTTCATAGCACAAAGGACAACTTCATAACACTCATGTTGGTGCGTGAGTGCATACATAGAGTGTGTACACACATCAAGAGTGAACACAACATTTTCTATGACTACATAGTCCTATTCTAGAGTGATAGTGGCATCCATATATAGATCAGATGTGACATTTGTGCTTTTTAAGCTGTGTCTTCATTCTTGTGTCTCCTATTTTCTTGCCATGTGTTTTGTCTTTTCATCTCTGATCTAAGTGCCACTCTTTATCAATGCATGATATATATCTATTATCAATTACATGTTTTCAGATTTTTGCCGTAGATGTTGAATTGCTTCAAATATATAACTAATTATATACTATAATTGTATAAGATGAAATAAAATTATAGTATCAGGATGGAGTGACAATGTTAACAGGGCTGTTACTTTTTGTTAGTTGTGTGGGTGTGTTGATGATTGGACTTGTGTGGATGCTTGGACATTTGTTAGTTGTGTGGGTGTGCTCATGCTAGGACTTTTGTTAGTTGTGTGGGTGTGTTGATTGGACTTGTGTGGATGTGTTGATGCTTGGACATTTGTTAGTTGTGTGGGTGTGTTGATACTTAGACTTTTGCTGGTTGTGCGAGTGTGTTGATGCTTTGACTTCTGCTAGTGTGTGGGTGTGTTGATGTTTAGACTTCACAAAACCCATGTTCAATTCCTGCTGGAAGAAGTGTGCATGTAAGTTGTGAGGGTGTGTTGATACTTGAACTTCTGTAAACTTCTAGACCACCTAGTCTGAAGTCAGCAGATGGTATTCACATTAAAATGCAACATAAGTGAGTATAGCCATGCACTGCTTCATGATGCAGTAGCAAAAAGTAGGATTACTGTGCTCACTCCTTGATACAAATGAAAGATTTGTTAAGATTTTCAAAGGGCTCTTGACATATGACCAAAAGTTCAAAGCTGAGGGATCACTATATTCTGAGCATCCATGAATTTATGATGGACTTAAAATAGAAGAAAGAATGCAATGCAATTAAGTTACATGTTCACTGTATTCTGGTTCTCTATCAGTTATAAAGTGCATTTTATATTGACCAATATGACACAATGTATAGATGAATTGATGGCAAGTTATTAAGAACAAAATCTCACTATGTAATTGATCTTGAAGAAGAATCTACAACTTTACAATCCGGGCTAACTCATGAATGCTCAGATCCCCATCTACAACAATGAAAAATTGGAATTACAAGGTAAAGTTAAAGTACAAGATTTGAATTGGCGTCTTAGCATGCGAGTTTTCACCCATATGTGCTCGGCTGCCTATCCAGAAGTGTTCAGAGACTTCTGGATAGTGTCGCTTCAAGCATCGAAACTCACGATGCAGCATTCCTCACCTTCCCAGAGTGCTACCCCGATATCCATTTCTGCCAGCGGCTGAGTCGACTGCGGGAGTATTTTTTTCCAACCATGAGTACAACTCACACTGCTTCCAGCAGGAATCGAACATGGGTTGTCCAAACGTTGGTAGCCCAGTCGAGTGGTTTTCCCAACTAGGCCTCCGAGGGCCCCAAATTACATGTTAATACAACAAAAAAAAAAAAAAAAAAAGTTTTTTTCTCCAGCTCAGTGTCATATTTGATAGATCAAAAATGAACCTGTCAGAGACAACTAATGCCAGAACTTTTTATTTTTAATGTGAAGCTTTCAAATTTCTTAGGCACATCTTTTGGGAGCATCCTGCCAAGCGATCTCTCCTTAGATGTTTTTTTCTTTTCTGACCGCAGGCATAGTGGCCATTTTATTTTTCAGCTATGATAACTGGAAAGAAGTGAGAAAAAGAGTTCATCTGTGTTATATAGAACCAATTCTGACTTATGGAAGCGAATCAGTAGACAAACAAATGAAAAGACGGGTAGAGGCCACAGAGATGGGATTTCTCAGAAGAATGTTGAAAGTTTCCTAGACAGCTAAAAAGACCAATGAGGAAATTCTCAAAGAGGCCAACACAAAAAGGGAGCTCCTTAAAAACATCAGAAAGAAACAATCAACATTTTTCGGGCACACCACGAGAAGAGGAAATTTGAAATACTTAGTTACAACTGGCAAAATAAAAGGAATGGAGGATGAATTTCGAATCTTGGTGTTTTATAAAAAAAACAAGCCTCCTAAGAACTTCCTTGACCACTCTATGAAAAGTACAAAACATTATTAACAGCAAAGTAATTAAGTCAATAATGCCACTTACCCAAAAACTGTAACCCAGGTCTCATCCAAAACATCACCTGATTTTAATCCTCTGAAATAAAACAATGACACTGACTATATGAAAGCTTATGATCTATCTATCTATTGACCTTTTGAGCCATAACCGGCCCATAGGGCGTAGACCAAGATTCTCCCTCTCTAATCTGAATTTTTGTTCTAGCCGTTTTCAATTCTTTTAAAGATATTTGATCAAATCTCGCCATTTGTCTGTTCTGTGCAAGCAGCTCTATCTCATTGAGGTAGCCGATTCCTGCTGCTCTTGCCTCTCTCACCAATGTTCTTCTCAGTGTCTCTCTGGGTCTTCCTCTTTTTCTCTTACCTGTTGTTTCCCACATGAGGGCTTGCTTTGATATAAGCTTATGATACATATCTACAAACAGGTTAGGCTCTACATTATTCTTAATTTTTGTATCTCCATTTGGTCCTGACTGTCAGGGTTGTAGAGTTTTCCATCATCTAATTATGTTGTTACTACCTAGAAACAGATCTCTTCATTTTCCATTTCTACCTCTTATTGAAATGACAACAATTACAGCTAAAGATCTTATATCTTAGGTTAACTTCTGTCATTTGTATGAAGGAAAAAAAAAAGTAAAGGTTTCCTCCACATCTTGCTAAGCTTATGGTGTTAGTTACCATATTTTTCCATGACCATGGTTACATTTTTGGGTACTGTGGCCAGTACCATGTCATACCATCTTTACTTCTAAGAAAAATCTTTGGTACCCCATTTTTTAAGGCTGAGTAAATTATGTCAGATGAAAAAAAAACGGGGGGGGGTGGGGGGGGGGGGGGGGGGTGGGGGTGTGTGTGTAAAATTCCATCACTTCTAGGAATCAAACCCATATTCACCTGATTGGGAGGTGAGCGCACTCAGCCACCAAGGTTATTTGTCATTTATCTACCCTCATATTAATTAAACTGCAACATAGTTTGTCTCTGTAAATATGTTATCACTCTTTCTATAATTTTCAAATTTACTTGTCCTATCATTAAGCTTTGATGGAGCCCTGTCAAAAAAAAGTTGTGCCTGAATATATTAGAACACAGCTGTTTGTTTTCATCTCAGAGTAACATTTTAGTCTTAATCTTGACAATTATGCGGCATTTATGGATGAAGATGTCCTGGGCTTGTATGGAACATATAGCCATTGTCTCTATACATGAGATACTCATTCTTAAATGGATCACAGCCATTGTATCTATACATGAGATACTCATTCTTAAATGGATCACAGCCATTGTATCTATACATGAGATACTCATTCTTAAATGGATCACAGCCATTGTCTCTATACTTGAGATACTCATTCTTAAATGGATCACAGCCATTGTCTCTATACTTGAGATACTCATTCTTAAATGGATCACAGCCATTGTCTCTTTACTTGAGATACTCATTTTTAAATGGATCACAGCCATTGTCTCTATACATGAGATATTCATTCTTAAAACTGGATATCGTATGGAAGTGGTATCAATTTGTGACACCAGACACACAAAACATTCAATGTTTAGCTAAAGTAAATATTTATGCATGAATGGTATATTTTTAGTAATTAATGCTCATAACTAAAAGATCAGAGACGGACAAATCTGAGAGTTTCCTGGTCACAATATTAAATTCTTATTCATAAACTTTAAATTTAAGATATAGCTTCTTCTAATTACCTTGAATATATAATAGAAGTATGAGTATTTAATCTTTCTAGAAAGACACAATTGATAAAATCAACTTAAGTATTAGTGACAAGCAGCTGTGAGAAATATATTACATTACCACAGGTAACAAAACAGCATATATTTATTAATACAGTCGAACCTGCCTAAGGCGACCATTCACGGGACTTTCAAAAACTGGTCCCATAGGACAGGTGGTCCTGCCTCACAGGTTTCACATAATAAATAGAGCGATAAAAAAAATTTTATCCTAAGCACTATGAAAACTGGGTGTCCGGTTAGCGCAATCGATAGGCGGTTGGCTTACCACGGCAACAGCCGGGTTCGTAATCCTGGCGAGGACACCTGGGTTTTACTAATTCCCTAAAAATTAGTAGGAGCCGCGATAGCTCAGTGGTTAGTGAACTGGACTACTACGGACAAGGGGTAGGGTTCGATCCCAACCGACGGCTCCGGGTTCACCCAGCCTTTAAATGGGTACCGGATTTTTTCTGGGAAAGTAAAAGCAGCACGGGCGTAATACCGACCACATTACCCCAAAAAATCATGTGCTGAAGGTCTGTAAAATATAGGGTCACTAACACCATATTTCCCTATACGTCACTTGGCGTGACGGGGGTACTTTACTTTACTTTACTTTACTATGAAAACTAACCTGCAAATCAGCGTAATCCATGAGTAGAACATAGTGCACATGTCGGTCTACAATAGCCACTGGTTGGACACTTTTCATAAAACACGATAGTTAAACACACAAAAATAAAACACACATACACAGATTCCACTTATACTGTACATGTATCACTTTTGACTTGAAAAAAAATCCAATATGGTAGTCTGTTGTTTGACAGATGAAATAAACGATAAGTTCAATTTTTCTCTCAAGTCCATGATAACGTCTAGTATGTCAGATCTCCCGTTTGTTATTGAATAGGTGCGCAGAAGCTCCAAAGCATTATGTGCATCTGCGATAGTGTATGTTTTCTCAATGTCAGTAGAATCTTGTTCGTTGTCTGATTCACTATTCACATCCTCAGCAGCTAAAATTGCAGTGGCAGGAAGATCCCAGTTTGTTTCTATTGTGTTGCAAGTTTGGAGCCCTGAATCAATCATGGAGATGTCTGTCAATTGGTATCCAAACAATTCTTTTGAAAGGTTATCCAAAGCAGTAGAAATTGCAGTAGAAACAATTTGCACGTCGGTCTTTGATGCAGATTCCATGTGCGTCAGAGAATATGCGTGTGTTTCAGCAGGACAATGAAAACCTGCTTTACAGAAACACTTAAGGATGGTTGAGTTGTCCACTTCTTTCCATGCTGCAGCAATCCAGTAGACTACATCCAGTAAATTGACCTGTTTCATGAGTTCGGTTCCGGAAGCATCCTTGTTTGATTCCATGACTGTGATAAGATGTAGAAGCTGTTTTTGTCTAAACTTTAATTTAAATGTCTGAATGACACCCTGGTCTAGGGGTTGAACTAATGCAGTTGTGTTGGGTGGCAGAAACTGCAGCTTAACATTCTGTAGTTCGATCTTGGGATGACAGGTAGCGTTGTCAACAAATAAAATAATGTGGCGCTTTTTTTTCTGCATCTTACGGTCAAAACTTTTCAGCCAATCTTCAAATATAGCTGCAGTCATCCATGCCTTTTTGTTGTTTCTGTAAATCACTGGCAGTGTGTTTATGTTGATGTTTTTAAAAATCCTAGGGTTAGCTGCTTTCCCAATCACTAAAGCCGGTTCTCGTTCCCCCAACATGTTAGTGCATAGCATCACTGTTATTCGCTCTTTGCTTTTTTTACCCCCCAGTGCATTTTTCTCCTTTGACAAAAAATGTTTTGTCCGTAGTCGCTTTGAAAAATAACCCGGTTTCATCTAAATTAAAAATGTCTTGAGCAGCGTAACCATAGCATATCTCGGATAATTTAGAAGTCCAGTCAGCCGCAGCACTCATATCTGAATCACCGACTTCGCCACATTGCTTACCAAACACAAGATTGTGTCTTTTAATGAAGGCCTCTAACCAGCTGTTCGATGCTTTAAAGACTGAGTTTTCCAATTCTTTTGCAAACTGTAAAGCTCGTTCTTTGATCATCGGCCCAGATAACGGAATTTTTCGTGCAAGTGCTGATTGACACCATTTCCAACAAAGTGTATTTATGTCTTCATTTCCCGTTTTCCTGCTATTCCTTCTTTTCATACTTGGTGCATTATTTTCAAAGTCATTCATATACTCGGCTTTTCTCTTTAACGTACGTAAAATCTGTGTCTTTCCCACTCCAAACTGTTCTGCCAATAATCGCGAACTTTTACCTTGCTGATTTTGTCGAATCACTGATATTCGTTCTTCCAGCGTTAATGCTTTTGGTTTTACACTTTTGACACTGGCCATTTCCTATATTGTGTGTAACACTTTTAAAATCCACAAAAATAATTCACTGAGATACTGTACATGTACATGAATACACTCTAAGCGGGCAATGACTAATTCTTTAGTTAATTCCTGTAATTTATACGGGCCACGCAATGGTCTACTCTGGTCTAGACGGAACCGCGAAGTGATGTCACTTCACGAATCATAGATCTGTGTCTGCACCAGTATTGACTGATAAACGTAACACGTCCCACTGTAATCTGGGACTCACTAAATACGGGAAAACATCAACACCTGTAGACACCTGTGTCGATCGTTTATAGCTCCCAGCGAGACGAAGGACTGGCTGGTCGTCGTAAACGGGATAAATAACATTGGCGGCGGTTAATTAGCCTGGTCTCTGATCGCGTCATACGGTGAGCGCCGTAATCAGTGTTAGCATATAGTAAAAAACTCGGGGAAATTGTAGACCCGGTCCTATAACCAGGGAAACGCTTTAAACAGGTGGTCCTAAGACCAGGTTCGACTGTATAAAAGAACTGTACACATGACCCTCTTATATCTTCCAACAGACTGTTGGAAACATGCAGATGTTGATCTTCAATAGTAACTGCCAGATACTGTAATGCTATTCTTCTCTTATGGTTGGTTTTGCTAATACTAAAATTGTAGGTCTAGGTCTAGAATGAACAAGGCAGTTTCACAATGAGGAGTCTCACCACCTTATCTTGCATCAAACAAATTGTACTTATTCTCAAATAGAAAAGGAGTACATAAAATATACATTTACTCCTCACAATAAAATGAAATAGATGAGTAATAGACACCACCAAAATACTGGAGATTGATGAGGCACTTAAAGTGCTAAAATTATTGGAGATAAATGAAGTCCCTAAAAGAGCTCCTCAAAGTAGAGGAAATATAATAGTTTAACACAATCAAAATACCTGAGGCTGATAAGAAGAACAGACTTAAGTGGAATATTCATGAACATTACACAATAAAACAGTGCTTTGAGAAAGTAACAACGTAAGAGGATTTGTTATGGTTAGTCGAAGGGCTCGGCAACACTGCAAACGAATTAAAATCCAAAATTGCTCAACCGCCCATGCCAGTGGAATCATCCGTATTAAAACTCATCTCATTGAAGGATCCAAACAAAGAAAGGCAGCTGCAGTCCCCATCATAGCAGTTACAGCACACGCCAAAGCCAAAAGACATATGGCCAAACGGCACCGAAAGGTGAATGCAGCTGAACTGTCCTTTGGCACAAGATATCATCATTCATCATAAGCAATCAGAATATCAAAACACGATCCAGATGAAAAACACAGCTCACGGTGCTTGCACAGAGCACTAAACTCAGTAGCTCCGGCAGCAAGCCGGACTTGGAATATAGGAAACTGCAACAAGGAACACTTTTCAGACTGAGCCGCAATGGTTCCTGCTGCCTATCTGCTATATTGACCGGAAGTCACATGAAAGAGGATGAAGTCTACCAACATCAAAAGAAAATGGATGCAATTTAGTTTAGTTGACTCCTCATTGCATATTGGACAAGTTTACAATTGCTCTGATCTCTTCAGAAGTAAAATCACCTCTAGTAACTCGGGTAGATGGTGCTCGTAAACCTGGGAAGGCCGGCCATCTAAGGGCAGAATCCCCCTACAGAAAAGATCATCTGCTGCCTTGCAGGAAGATTGGGGACAATCAAAGGCTAAGGAAAGTAAACCTGAATAAAATGCTGGCTGAAATCGGATGCACTGGGCCACTGGAGCAGAACACAGTGCAACGTTTTAACAGGTATTCAATCAGAGTGGATCTAACAGACTCTAATTATGATGTTCTGTCTGTGGGGTCGATCAATTCACTTAAACAGACAGCTGTCTTCATGTGAGAGTCTGGAATCCTACTCTGATTGAGTCTTGATCGCAGAGAGAGAGAGAGAGAGAGAGAGAGAGAGAGAGAGAGAGAGAGGTAAAATGAAAGTATTCCCAAGATAAGATCACATCATAGTGACAGAAGACTACCTTTATGGGAAGTGTTTTTTCTTCACAAAGAAGACCTATTTACTACAGATAAGTCATCTTCTCCTGTTCTATTCACTCAACCACTACTCCTCTAATTGTTCACCCTTAAAAACAAGTTAAATGAATGTAGATGTTTTATGTTGTGGTTCACAGAATCTGCACTTTTCTCACTTCAACACAGCATTTTTGGGTATCAGAACACCTTTCTGTTTTGATCTTACTTGCTTGACCTGGCAGGTTACTTTTAATCCACCAGGTTACTTTTAGGAGCCGCGATAGCTCAGTGGTTAGTGAACTGGACTACGAAGGACAAGGGGTAGGGTTTGATCCCAACCGACGGCTTTCGGGTTCACCCAGCCTTAAATGGGTACCGGATTTTTTTTCTGGGAAAGTAAAGCAGCACGGGCATAATACCAACCACATTACCCCAAAAATCATGTGCTGAGGGTCTGTAAAATATAGGGTCACTAACACCATATTTGCCTATACGCCACTTGGCGTGATGGGAGTACTTTACTTTTACTAGGTTACTTTTAATCCATGCACGCCAATGAGGGGTGGAGTATGATATTGATCAGTCTTAGTTCACTGATCTTTATCACAAGTAATCTGCTATGAATTGTTGATCAATTCCAGCTCAGTTGTTGGCTGTCATGGGCCCACTGCTGATAAGTGAAACTAGACAAAGAACATATAGACTTTTATTGTTTTTTATAATAGTTTTTATGTTAACATTGTCAAACAACTTACTCCTGTGTATAGAATGGGTCAATCTGAGCAGGTGAAACCGGAATAACCTGTTTCTGGCTCAATAGGTTGAGGCTTGTTCTATCTCCTTGAGAACCTCCTGGTGTGTGAAATAGACCTGCAATTAATTTGTGAGTACCAGTTATAACTTTAATCATACACAATTTATGTTATGTTTAATTTAATCCTAGATTATGATATGTATATGTAGACTCTCTCTTAAAAGATACCGTAGTAATAAAAATACTACCACTTAAATGTAACATTAGGAGCTCTAAAGATAGTATTTTCTTTGAATTTTTGATACGCAGCTGTTTGTTTACACTAGAAGAAACACAAGGTCTTGGATTTCCTGGCTCAGGCTGATTTATGACATGGATCAGAGGTATTATATTGTCTCTTCATACAGCCACTGTAAGTTTGTTAGTATATTCGGCTACTTCACAGCGTTATTTGTTGCATTTCCAGAGTTAAAAAGGGTTATTTGATGACAGAGGAAACGTCCCTGGTCATAGCAAGAAAAAAAAGGAAAAAACTGCCAATTACTTTAAAATTGGTGATTTTTTTTCTTCACATTATACAAGATTCTATCTCACGCAATGAAAAAAAATCATAAAAGTGAAAGACATAAAAGTAAATCATAAGTTAGTGACACAATGTATTCATACCCACTTGATGGGTGAATACTGAAGAAGTGATGTTCAAGATTTAAAGTAACTGACCTGAACACCCCAAGCCAACTGTACTGAATATGCAGCCTTTATTCTCCAGTCCTATATTCATTTGCAACTCTCCCACCCCAGAAATGTGATAAATGCCATAAAGATAGATAGTTTTAAAGAATTAAAAGTCATAAAACCACACTACAATTGCAAAATAAATCTCCATTTACCTGATTGGAATACAACAGATCCAATATGCTCTACCACCTACTCTCCAATATTGAATTTAATTTACTATAAAATAACAACACAAAAGTAACAAAATGACTGACCCATAGTTGGTGGTGCAGGAGTAGAAGCTGACATCTGTCGCAATGGTGGTGATGGATGAATACGGCCATGTTCTGGTGTGCCAATCTGAGATGAAATAGGATTACTTTATATTAATCTATAAAATATATATATATATATATATATATATATATATACCATTTGGAGGACCTGGACTTTGCTGATGACATAGTTCTCATCAGCAATCAGATAAAAACGATGCAGGAAAACACAAATGAACTATCATCAATAGCCAGCAAAATTGGGCTTGAGGTCAATCATGAAAAGACTAAAGTCATGAAAAGTTTAATTCCAACAAGTGACAAAATATACATGGAAAACAAACCAGTAGAAGAGATCGATCACTTCATCTATCTTGGAAGTCACATTGATCGAGAAGGGGATACGAGCAAAGAAATTAGAATCAGACTGGCTAAAGCAGCAATGTCTTTCAGAAGCCTTGAAAAGTTGTGGAAATCAAAACTCATTAGCACAAACAAAAAACTTAGGCTATTCAAATCAAATGTACTATCAACCCTTACGTATGCGTGTGAAAGCTGGAAAACAACAAGAGATATAGAAACAAAGTTGAACGCATTCGAAAATAAATGTCTAAGGAAAATACTTGGTATAGAATGGAACGAATTCAAAACAAACGAGGAAATTAGAGAAATCGCCAATCAACCACTAATATCTTCAGTAATAAAGAAAAGACGATGGTCATACGTTGGACATGTGATGAGAAGAGATAATAATCGAATAGCAAAGCAAGCCCTCATATGGGAAACAACAGGTAAAAGAAAAAGAGGAAGACCCAGGGAGACACTGAGAAGAACATTGATGAGAGAGGCAAGAGCAGCAGGAATCGGCTCCCTCAATGAGATAGAACTGCTTGCACAGAACAGAGACAGATGGCGAGATTTGATAAAATATCTTTAAAAGAAAACTGCTAGAACAAAAATTCATATAGGAGAAGGTGTATCTTGGTCTACGCCCTATGGGCCGGTTACGGCTCGAAAGGTCAATAGATAGATATATATATATATATATATATATATATATATATATATATATATATATATATATATATATATATATATATATATATATATATATGATATATAATATCTATTATACCTCATATAAATGATTAGGTTACAAGCTTTGATATTTTATACTTTTAGGCCCAACACATTCAATTAAAGCATGGCATTTATTTATTCTCATTCTTCTTCACTGTGTTTATTACCATTCTCTTGTATGTGCTTTTCCTATCCAACTTTAGCATCTAACTAACATCTAATTACTATGAATAAATCACTTCTTGGGGTGACTTTCATTTCATGTTGCTGTTGTTAATAAAATTTGTCTTTTAATCTCATTATCATTTGTTGTTTCTAAGCCCTGTATTTTTTTTATATTTGTAAATCTTTCTCTCAATATTGTCCTAATAAATCTCCCACTTGATCTATTATAAAAAAAAATTACAGCTCCTTTACTGTATTGTACTTTTTTTTCACTTTTAAGGGAAAGAAATAATTCTTCAGCTGCTGTGTGTATGTCCATTTATTCCCACTTTCCCCTAATTACAGAAATAAGACATCAAACTAAACAGGACTATGTATCCAACTATGTTCAACACTGGAAATACCTTAGCCATGTTCTCAGAATGAATGGCTACCCCACCAGACCCTTATGTGGAAATCAGAAGGCAAAAGAAAGTGAGGAAGACTAAAAGAGACCCAGTGTAGAGACCCATCATCAAAGAGAGTGCAGCTATGGGTCTCAGAAACAACCAAGAATTAAAGCAGTTTGTGGCTGACTGCCGAAATTGGAAAACTATTGCTTCTGCACTATGCGCTATATTTTGTCCAAAAGGATACTCAATCAAATCTCCTAATATGTTGATCTTATATTTTTTGTCATTTCTCTTGTTATCTGTTTCAAACTGCTAACAAAATTAAATGCTCTTATTCAATAAACCCAGTCTAGCTTTATGTCGTGCAGTTACAACATCCATTTTTGTCCCAATGAAATTCTGTTGGTTTACATCACTGCCAAACATACATGAGCTGAAGATCTAATTATTTATATATCAATCTATCTATTGACCTTTCGAGCCATAGCCGGCCCATAGGTCATAGACCCAGATACTCTTTCTCTCATCTAAGTTTTTATTTCAGCAGTTTTCAATCCTTCTAAAGATATTTTATCAAATCTCGCCATTTGTCTCTGTTCTGTGCAAGCAACTCTATCTCATTGAGGGAGCTATCTTGCCTCTCTGATCAATGTTCTTCTCAGTATCTCTCAGGTTGGCCTCTTTTCCTCTTACCTGTTGTTTCCCACATGAGGGCTTGCTTTGTTATTCAGTTATTATCTCTCCTCATGATATGTCCAACATATGACCATCGTCTTTTCTTGATTACTGAAGATATTAGTGGTTAATTAGCGATTTCTCTAATTTCTTTGTTTGTTTTGAATTCGTTCCACACTATACCAAGTATTTTCCTTAGACATTTATTTTCTAATGCATTCAACTTTGTTTCTATGTCTCTTGTTGTTTTCCAGCTCTCACACGCATACACAAGGGTAGATAGTACGTTTGATTTGAATTAAGTTTTGTGTTTGTGCCGATGAGTTTTGATTGAATTATTTATCCCACAGCAAAATTATGATCTTCTATAAATCTTTCTTTACACAAATCAAATATTACTGTCAGCTCTATGTAGCAACACCAAACTCAGAGACTGAGGTGCCATAGTCTGTCTGCTCCTACCAATATATTAAGACTTCTATAACTGGAAATGATCGGGATACTGAAGTTATCAAACTGCATAAAGATAAAAGAATCTATATTGGCCACAATAATCCTTCTTCCTGTTTCTTGTGTTCCCCTGATGATTACTGCTAAAGGAATGGATGGTTCCACACAAAGATGTTACGTTGGCATAGATGCGTATGGGATATTCAGCAAAACTATGATATTTGCACCTTTTTGCCAAACACATCACACTTCAGCACAGCAATTTTGAATACCACTATCGATCGCTAGACTCTTGGCCAGCTCTTCTTCTTTTTGAAACAATGGATTCTATTCACTTTCTGCGTTCTGTCTGATTAAGGCTGTAGCAAGAACAAGAAAGACAACTCATTTAACAGAAAACAACTCACACTTGACATGTCCAGTGCTGTGGGGCTGGAATATAAACTCTTCACTGGTGGTCCTCCAACTTTACTTTTACCTAATTCTTTTCTGTGAAAGCAGATTTATTTTAATCACCATTCAAGTCACATAAAAATGAAACAAGTAAAAACAAACATCATCATCATCAAGTACCGGGCCTGCTGGCATAGGTGATCATGTCTCTCCACAACTTTCGATCTCGACAGTTATTTATCATTTCTGTTGTTGACCTTCTGCCAAGCCATTCTCTTAAGCTGTCTGGTATCTTTTCTCTTTGTTTCCCTCTATCTCTTCATCCCTCAATATTTCCAGTTGTTACAATATATTCCAGTTGTTCTATTCTCATTACATGACCAAAAAATGATGATTGTTTCTTCATCATCTACGCTGTATCTCTTTATCCACTGGTATCAGACAGGTACATATCCATAATTCTATGTTAGTGATTTTGTCCTGCCATTTCCATCCTTTTATTCTGCGTAAGCATCCATTAATGAAAGTCTGTATCTTCATGATTGTCAATTTTGTTGTTCTCCATGTTTCACAGCATAGGCTTATCTTGGTTTATGGTAATATAGTGCTTTTCATGACATACTGTGTTTACTAAAAGTTGGGAAGATAATATTGAAGAATGAACAGGTCACAGCTTCGCAGAGTCCCATAGAATGACTAGATAGAGATTTATGGAGAAGGTTTGTAATCTATCAGTGGTGCTGCAGTGACCCTCAGAGTTACGAAATGAGGAAAGAAGAACTGGGTTCATGATCTCAAAGGGTTATGATCAGGGTAAAAATCTAAAAATGGCGACTTGAACTGTGTTTGTTTTTCCTTTAACAAACAAACAGATATAAAAGTATTCTACATGAAGATTTAACAACATCAAAGTAACTGATACTAAATTATTATCTAATGAAATAAAGTCATCAGAGATAAATGCTAATCTTACTTCAAACAAACAATTTGCTATTCAAACAAAATTTTAAACATATACTGTAAATAAAACTTTAAAATTAATGTTGTAATGAAAAAATTCATATCATCCGAAAAAGAAGAAATATTTGTTTCCCTTTACATAATAATCATAAAGAAAAAGGACTATAAAAGCTTTAATGTACCAACCTTAATGAGCCAGGTCCTGATAAAGCTGAGGACAAGGAGCCAGACTGACCTCCTGCTTTCTGCCCTGGGCTGTGGCTTCCTACTGCAGACCATAGCCGTGGACTGGACTGAGCAAACAAAAATATTAACTCAAAAACATATGGGGCAATCGATTCACTTAAACAGACAGCTGACTTCATGAGTTACCCACCTCCCTGGAAGAGAAACTATATGGGGCAATCGATTCACTTAAACAGACAGCTGACTTCATGAGTTACCCACCTCCCTGAAAGAGAAACTATATGGGGCAATCGATTCACTTAAACAGACAGCTTACTTCATGAGTTACCCACCTCCCTGAAAGAGAAACTATATGGGGCAATCGATTCACTTAAACAGACAGCTGACTTCATGAGTTACTCACCTCCCTGGAAGAGAAACTATATGGGGCAATCGATTCACTTAAACAGACAGCTGACTTCATGAGTTACCCACCTCCCTGGAAGAGAAACTATATGGGGCAATCGATTCACTTAAATAGACAGCAGACTTCATGAGTTACCCACCTCCCTGAAAGAGAAACTATATGGGGCAATCGATTCACTTAAACAGACAGCTGACTTCATGAGTTACCCACCTCCCTGGAAGAGAAACTATATGGGGCAATCGATTCACTTAATCAGACAGCTTACTTCATGAGTTACCCACCTCCCTGGAAGAGAACTATATGGGGCAATCGATTCACTTAAATAGACAGCTGACTTCATGAGTTACCCACCTCCCTGGAAGAGAAACTATATGGGGCAATCGATTCACTTAAACAGACAGCTGACTTCATGAGTTACCCACCTCCCTGGAAGAGAAACTATATGGGGCAATTGATTCACTTAATCAGACAGCTGACTTCATGAGTTACCCACCTCCCTGAAAGAGAAACTATATGGGGCAATCGATTCACTTAAACAGACAGCTGACTTCATGAGTTACCCACCTCCCTGGAAGAGAAACTATATGGGGCAATCGATTCACTTAAACAGACAGCTTACTTCATGAGTTACCCACCTCCCTGGAAGAGAGACTATATGGGGCAATCGATTCACTTAAATAGACAGCAGACTTCATGAGTTACCCACCTCCCTGAAAGAGAAACTATATGGGGCAATCGATTCACTTAAACAGACAGCTGACTTCATGAGTTACCCACCTCCCTGGAAGAGAAACTATATGGGGCAATTGATTCACTTAAACAGACAGCTGACTTCATGAGTTACCCACTTCCCTGGAAGAGAAACTATATGGGGCAATCGATTCACTTAATCAGACAGCTGACTTCATGAGTTACCCACCTCCCTGGAAGAGAAACTATATGGGGCAATCGATTCACTTAAATAGACAGCTGACTTCATGAGTTACCCACCTCCTCCCTGGAAGAGAAACTATATGGGGCAATTGATTCATTTAAACAGACAGCTGACTTCATGAGTTACCCACCTCCCTGGAAGAGAAACTATATGGGGCAATCGATTCACTTAAATAGACAGCTGACTTCATGAGTTACCCACCTCCCTGGAAGAGAAACTATATGGGGCAATCGATTCACTAAACAGACAGCTGACTTCATGAGTTACCCACCTCCCTGGAAGAGAAACTATATAGGGCAATCATTCACTAAACAGACAGCTGACTTCATGAGTTACCCACCTCCCTGGAAGAGAAACTATATGGGACAATCGATTCACTTAAACAGACAGCTGACTTGATGAGAGAGTCTGGAATCCTACTCTGATTGAGTTTTGATAGCAGAGAGAGAGAGAGAGAAAGAGAATATTTGCTTTTCAACATTGATGAGAGAAGGGATACCTTGTCTGTTGTGGTTTTGGCTCGTTGGTTAATATATGCCACCACATTTCTGAGTATTTCTAATACTCTATCAATCTTTTTTTCTGAGGACACTTTCTAGGTTTATTTTAATAAAATTTGTTGATGGTTGTTTGAATTGTATTTAGTTGCTTCTATCTTGTCACTTGGCCCTACCATTTCATTTGTATTTCTTTGTAAATATTATAATGCATGGAAGATCACAAAGTGTATTTTTAGTTTTTCACTTCAAATTGTGTCTCCCAGATTGACTTCCACCATGATTATAAGACATATCATTTTGTTGGCATTTAACTTTTGATTATTCTGGAATTAATCATTCAAGTGTGATATTGATACCAAATACTGGAATGAAAAAAATTGTACTCAGTATTGAAAACACTCAGGAATGTTAAAAACTAAATAAAGATCTACTAAATGCAAGTTATAAGTACAATTTTCAAATGATAATGGAAGTAAATATGCAATCTGAGAAATGGTCGTAATATTCTCCTCATCTTTTTATTAGTTTTTACTGATAGCACAGGATAATAACCAGAAAAAAATATCAGTAACTGTTTCAGATTATTTAGGTTGAAAGTTGATTATAATAAATATGATGAATATTTTATGCTTTTTTTTTGTAATTTCTGATGTCTATAGAAACTAATACACATTTACTCTGCCATTCATTGTAGTTTTTAATTTATATACAAAAAGATCAGTCATATATCAAAATCTAATTAAAATTAGGGGGTGATTTGCAAAGACATTATAAGCAGAATAGGGTACAATAACTATTAGAGAATTCACTAAAGTAAGCTATCCACAACCCATATTTTTTTTATTATCAATTTTTAACACCTAAAATAATCATTAGTATAATATAATCATTTGGTATTTTAAAATGTAAATACATAATCGAATATTCATGAAATTAATAAGCTTCAGTGTTAAGTTTAATGACTTACAACATTATAGTGCTGGGAGTGATGATCACCAAGCAGATAACCTGGAAGAAATGGTGAGGAGTGACCAGGAGGTGCATTCATAGAGTGTACTGGACTACTTGGTGATAATGACATAAAAGAATCTGTAAAAGACAGGTTAAAATAACTATACATATATAATTGAAACTTGTATTCTTTCATTATAAATTATTTAAATGATAAAAGTGCAGCTAAAGTTTCTTCAATATTTGCACATTTTGCTGCAAGGCATCAAACTTTTTAACTGTTACTTTAACTTTCATTGTGCTTAATTGTACAATCTTCATCCCAACGTTGTGCTACCAATGCCAGACCTGGACCCTAGATGCAAGAACAATAAGAAAAATAACCTCTACTGAGATGAAATCTGTTAGACGAATTACAGGAAACAGTCTGAGAGATAAGATCAGAAATGAAGAACTGAGAAAAAAGCTAGGAATAGCCCCCGCCATAGAATATATAAGGAAACAACAGATAAAATGGTTTGGCCACGTGACCAGGCAGAAAGAACAAAACACAACACAACATGCCTTCAACAAACGTTATGAGAACACCAGACCCTAAGGTCGACCACGAAAAAGATGGGTCAATGGAATATTAGAAGCACTAGGAAACAACAGCAGCAGAGGCGAACAGAAGAGCAAAAGACCACAATTTATATCTCCCCTCGACGCTGAAAGGCAGATGAGGAAGGAAAGAAGAAGAAGAAGTACTTAATTATCCCCTTCCTAATAAACAAATGTTGCAGAAGTGAGAAGGTCTGAGATCTGAGTTTTTTTTCCCATCTGGCTATCATATTAATCTGAATTATGTAGTTTACTTCAAGTAGGTCAAGAGTGATTGAGAAGCACACTGTAAACTAAAAGCATTTTTCTGTTACTCATCATCATCATCATGTGCCATCTCCGCAACAAAGGTTGGCTACCATGGATTGCCATTCCACTCTATTTCTTGCTTTGATGGTGCAGGTTGTCATAGATTGACCAGTCCATCTTTTGATGTTACTCATCCATGTTAGTCTTGGTCTGCCTCTGCCACTTTTACCTTGTATTTTCCCTTCCAGTATTACTTTTAGTAGGCTGTTGTGTCTTTTAACGTGCCCCAAAACTTTCATTTGTCTTGTCTTAATTGTATTTAATAGTTCTCTTCTTATTTTTAGTTGTTTTAAAACTTTATCGTTTGTTTTCTTTCTTTCCATCCAATTCTACCTATTCTTCTATAAATTCTCATTTCAAAGGCTTCAATTTTCTGTTCTGTTTTCTTGTCTAATGCCCATGTTTCTGCACCATACAGGAATATTGAGAAGATGTAACATTTTGCTATTCTTATGTTGTTATTCTTCTGTTACTAAAAATGTTTAATGAGTTGAGGCATGGCTGTCTTTGCCTTTATACTTTACAGACTGTCATTTGTTCATACAATTACTGAAATGAATCAGAATAATTGTAATTGGATTGAGGCTTTTTCTTCAACTCCACTTGCAAATACAACATCAGTATGAACACAAATTAATTCTTTCTGGTCTTGATCTTCTTTACTTTAGATCTGAACCAAATTAATTTTGTCAGTTTCTAAAATTAACATGTTGACATGGACATTCACTGATTCAGTTATGTTATTATTTACTTACACTCTAAGTGAAGTGAGTGTATAGAACATTAAACATTTACACTGGCTAAGATATTTTTAAATCATTATCATGCATTATCATCATTTGAATAATAATAATCATCATCATCATCATCATGTGCCATACCTGTTGGCATAGGCGATCATGTCCTTCCACAGTCTTCTATCTACAGTGCATCGTATCAGTTCTGTTGTTGACTGTTTTCCATGCCATGACACCAAGCTATCTAGCATTTGCTCTCTTGTTGTCTGCAATCTCTCTTTCCTTTTATTTTGCCAGTTGTAACTAAGTATTCCAAATCTCCTCTTCTCGTGGTGTGCCCGAAAAATGTGGATTGTTTCTTTCTGATGTTTTTTAAGAGCTCCCTTTTTGTGTTGGCCTCTTTGAAAATTTCCTCATTGGTCTTTCAGGAAACTTTCAACATTCTTCTGAGAAATCCCATCTCTGTGGCCTCTAATCGTCTTTTCATTTGTTTGTCTACTGTCCATGATTTGCTTCCATATGTCAGAATTGGTTTTATATAGCACCAATGAACTCTCTCACTTCTATTGACATAGATTTGTTGCATAAGACATTTTTCATTTTCTTAAATACTATTTTGGCCTGAGCTATTCTGCATTTTATTTCTGTGGTGCATCTTCCATCTGATATTATTGTGCCAAAGTATTTGACATGTTGCACTTGTTTCAGATTTTTCCTGTTTATTTTTATGCTGCATGCTGGTGATGACTGTTTCTTCGATATTACCATTACTTCTGTTTTCTTACTATTCAGACTGAGACCTTTTTTGTTGCTTTCTTTTACTTTTATGTCTATCATTTCTTGTAGTTCATTCCCTGTCTCTGCTATTAAGACTGTGTCATCCACATATCGCAGATTATTTATGTTGTGACTGTTAACGTCAATTCCTTTTTTATCTACTATTGATCTCATATGTTCGCTGTAAAGTGAAAACAAATCTGGCGACAGAACACAGCCTTGTCTGACTTCTTGTTTTATATTTGGAATTGTCCTGTTTGGTTGCTAATTCGTATAGCTGATGTTTGTTGCCAGTACATGTTTTTTTGATTCACAGATCCTTGCCATCAATGTTTAATTCCTCCAGTATATTGATTATTTCCACATCTTTACTTTGTCAAATGCTTTTGTGTAGTCTATAAAGCACATATATAGATCTTTCTTTACCTCTATAGCTCTTTCTATTAATGTTCTTAAGATGTATATTGCATTATTGGTGCCCTTCCCTTCCACAAATCCACATTGTTCCTCACTTATTTCTGGTTTTATTTTGTTCCTTACATGTCTCATGATGATTCTTAGTAATATTTTTGTTATATGGCTCCTGTGACTAATAGTGTGGTGGTCTTCACAATCAGTGGCTCCTGACTTCTTCGATATGGCTACAAAGATAGATTTTAGTAGATCTTCTGGTATGTGTCCAGTGTTATATATGTCATTGAGTAGTTTTGTTATGACTTGTACTCCCAGCTCTCCAATGCATTTATCTCTTCGATTGTTATATTGTCAGGACCTGGAGCTTTGCCTCTTTTCATGTGTTGAATTGCCTTCTCCACTTCACTCTGCATTATTGGTGGTCTTGTGTCTTTGTTTGAATTGTTTAGCTCTGGTTTTTCATCAAATAGAGTTGACTGATATACTCAGTCCATATTTCCATTGTCTTCTCCTGTCCCATTATTATATTTCCTTCCTTTGATTTCACACATCTTGAAACTTTGACTTCTTTTCTTCCTGTTAATTCATTTAACTGATTGTGCATACATTTTAGTCTTTCTTTTGTTGTTTTTCCATTCCTTCACATTTCTGTTTTACCATCTTTCCTTTGCTTCTCTGCATTTGTTTTGGATCTCTTTGTGCAATTTTTTGTATGTTTGTCTTCTTTCTTATGTTTTTTGTCTTTTGCCCATTAGTTCTAATATTTCTTCTGCCATCCATTTCTTTTTGTTGATTCTTTTAGTCACTGGTATTACTTCTTTTGATGTTTGTTGAATCGATTGTTTGAGCACTTCCCTCTGCCACTTGATGTCCTGTATTTTCTCAAGAGCATTATATTTATTTTGTATTATCGTACTTTATTTATCACTCATCTGTCTATCTACTCTAAGCATATCTAGTTCTAATTTCTTGGGGATTTCTGTGTCTTCCGCAGTTTTATTCTTATCTTTCCAACTACTGGTATATGGTCACTATTGCAATCTGCTCCTGGCCTTGTTTTAACAGATGTTAGCCCATTCCTGAATCTTCTCTGTACCAGTATAAAATCAATTTGATTGTGTACTTTTTTGCCTGGGCTTTGCCATGTCCATATTCGCCTAGGGTGTTATTTGAACTGGTTATTACCTACAATCATTTCATGTGTCTTTGCCCAATCTATCCCCTCTGTCATTCATATCTCCAAGGCCATGTCCCCCAGTCACATTTTGCCCTTTAGTTGTGCCTACCTTTGCACTGAAATCCCCTAATATAATAGTTATTTCTTGTAATTTACACTGTTCCATGGTCATCTATAGCTCATAAAAAGATCTTGCATACAGTAACTTGATGACAATCGGGTGTCACCTGTAGCACATGACGCACCCTACCGGACAAGGTGGCTGTAGAGTCCCCATTAACATCATTAGCTGTAGATACTAACTTGTGTTTTGACATAATCATTCTGGGCAATATAAGAAGGTAGTTTGCCATTCCTTTTTTTCTTGGCGGCTACTGTACTAGTTGGAGATTGCAGCCATTGTCTCTATACATGAGATCCTCTGCTTGCCATCATGGAGTGGGGACCATAACCGGCACTACTTGTCAGCTGTTCCCACAACATCATCACCATCCACCACCTGCTACAGTAGTTTCACATAACCCTGATAGGGGGGCTAAACGGGAGTTTCACCTAGCTCAAGGGTGTCCCGAAGACTAGCGGAGGAAAGGAGACATCTTACTCCTCCTTTGGTAGGGCAGAAATCTACCCTCTATATTATTATTGATGATATAACATAATAATACAAATTTTAAAAAAGGTTACTAATCAATCATCATCTGCTTATGTAGGCTACTGTATTCATTCAATTGTAATATTATTATCAACTTCAAATTAGCTGAATAATAATTAATTATAGTAAAGAATGAATACAAATTATTTTTTTAAATTATAAACTAAACTGACAAATGCCACAAATTGTAACAGTTCAAAATCAATCATTTACAATAATTTACTTATTAAATTGATTATAAACAATTCAAATGCTTAGGCTTAAGTCAAGATGCATTCTTAGTACTTATCTATTTTGAAATTAATTCAAGCAAAATTAAAAATCAATGCGACAGCAGATTGATTGGGGGATTTCTCAAAAACAAACTTTACAAACACATGGGCCTACTAACCTACTCACTTACTAACCGCAACCAGACTAACCCAGTACCCAGTACTGGGTGTGATGATACCCAGACCAGAGACGTAGAAGAGATACTCTCATCTCACTAAACTAAAAACTGGTACTCAACCGACATTAATATAGGGTGACCATTTTTTTCCCCATGGTTTCCGGGGACATTTGTCATATTTTTTACATTTCAGAGGATTTTTTTGCTTATTTCTGAGATTGTCCCACAAAATCGGGGATGAACTATATATATATATATATATATATATATATATGTGTGTGTGTGTATACATATATATATTTATAATATGTGTGTGTGGGTGGTGTGTGACTGTGTGTGCGCAAGAAATTTTGTAGATGCAAAAAAAAAAATTTACTTTAAATTTCATAATAACTGTTCATTTGCTGTTTGATTTTATTTTTGTTAATATTCACGGTACTTATGCGATACACGCACTTAATGACATTACAATAGCTAGTTGTGTTTCTCAATTAAAAAAAAATATTTAAAATAAAAAAAATTTAAACAACATAGATATCAATTGCAGTATTAAAGTAATGTTTACGGTACCTTATTTATACTGAAGTGGTTGTTGCCTCGGCGTGGTACTTGTTTTTTGAGTGTATCTTTCTCAAGATCTCATGATTTGAAGCAAGTTTTTCACTGAAGCTTTCACATGATAAATTAATATTAGTTTTTACTGTTGAGCAGAGTTGGCGACTTTGGCGAGATACTTTGGCGGGAGATGTCCGGAAAGGTAGGGGTGGGGGGAGAATGTCTGCTTTTTTTAAAAATTAAACCCATCCCAATAGAAGTGAGTGGTGGGAATAGAAGTGACGTAGCACCGCGCTTCAAGAGTTCAAAGAGCTATCACCGACACAACGCGTCCAAGTCTTCTCTTTTATCTTGTTGCTAATGCCGCTCAGTCTGGGATAAAGAAACACAACTCAGTAACGTCCTGAGTCCTAGTGATTACTTTAAAAGAGGGCCGATTCCGTGTATGAACATTTATTTATTTTTTATTCACTGAAATCGGGGACAAAATCGGGGACAACTTCTACATTCCGGGGACTGTCGACTGTCCCCGGAAATCGGGGACGAATGGTCACCCTACATTAAACCCTGATGAGCAATAACCTTGTATATATAATAACTCAGTTTGAATTTCAAATGAAATTTTCGAGAATGGAGCAGAAGAATCAGTCAATGAGAACCATGAATTATTCAATTAATTAATAATTAATGGAATTAAATTATAATTATATTCTAATGATGAGATTGAAGCAGAAGAATGATTCGATTTCTGACTTTGATTTGTCACAATTTGTGATGATTAGTCATTTTGATTAAATTAATGAGACCAATGTATATGATAGTAATGATATTTGTCTAATTAGCATCTTGATTACCATTTCCTTGAAAATTTTCAGTGACATGACCAGGCGAAAACATTGTGAATGATTAAAAAGCGAAAACACCTCAGTCAAACTCTTGAATGATTCAAATGGAGAGCAATTTTCTTAGAGTAACTACCCTTAGTGTTGGTGGGTTGCAGTATTTTCACTATTCGCCTATTTGTTTAAATAATTAATAGAATTAATTTTAATAATTTCCTTGCTTGCTTTCATCACAATTGTTATGTTCTTTGTAGAGAAGGAACTAAATAACGGTTTACTATCTAAAATGCTCCAACAAATGGCATACGAAATTAATAATAATTTAAAATCTATATGTCACCCACGTTTACCTTCTCCCATCCCGTTCCCCCACGCAAAAAACAACATACCTCACATCAGCTACTTGTTTTAGTTCTGCTGAAGGCCTATTGAGCCGAAACGTCGTTCAAATCTGTGTCGTCTACTAACCACGTAAAGCTTTCACCATACCATTTTTTCTTTTTTTTTTTTCAATTTTCCCTTTAGTTCTGTGTACGTGGCGACTGGCAGAGGTAAAAAAAAGTAAAGTACCCCCGTCACGCCAAGTGGGGTATAGGTAATATGGTGTTAGTGACCATAAATTTTACAGACGTTCGGCACATGATTTTTGGGGTAATGAGGTCAGTATTACGCACGTGCCGCTTTACTTTCCCATAAAAAAAATCCGGTACCAATTAAAGGCTGGGTGAACCCGGAAGCCGTCGGTTGGGATCGAACCATACTTCTTGTCCTTTGTAGTCCAGTTTACTAACCACTTAGCTATCACGGCTCCTGTTTATTCTGTAGATAGGGTTAAATAGAACGAAAAGGGGGAACCAGAACGAAAACAAAATTATTAAAGAAAATTGGTCAACAACCGGATATCTACAAATAGAACTTTAACACTACAGTAGACTTTAGAAGCAGGAGGAGGCAGAGGATGATAAGATGCAGGTGAGGAGATCGGTCGCTTGTTGTCAAGGTATAACAGGCACTGAAGGCAATTGTATTAAAATTAGTAGGTTTTACCATCGCCATCTTTGGAAGTATGCCTGAGGGCTAAAAGGGAAACCCGGAAACTTTCCAGCCAGCCTGTCGTTTTCAGAATACTAAGCCACAAACATCATTTGTGCTTGGGGTGGGGGCAGTGTTTTTCCTCGCTATCATTTATCATCATCTTGTACAGCATCTGCTTTTCATTTGGCCCCTTGCCTTGACCGTACATGCTGTCGTGGGTTCTCCTGTTCATCTCTTAATGTTGTCGGCCCACTTTAGTCTCGGTTTGCTTGTATTTTCTCTCCCAATACGATTTCACTACGTTTTGTGCCTCTTTATGTGTCAAAAAATGATTTTGTCATATTCTAACTTTATTAACTAAAAACTATCGCTACTTTCCCCCACATGTTTTTCTCCCAACTTATGAAGAATGTCAAACTGCATTCGACCCATGTTAATTACAGCTTGTTAATTACACCTTATTTTTATCATCAAACTACTTATATCATTGGTTTGGTTATGGAAGGCCTCGGTATCACAGCAAACGAATTAAAATCCATAATCGCTCAACCGCCCGTGCCAGTGGAATCATCCGAATTACTAACTCATCTCCCAAACAAAGAAAGGTAACTGTAGTCCCCATCGTAGCAGTCCAGCACACGCCAAAAGACATAAGGCGAAACCGCGCAGAAAGTGAACACAGCCAACTGTTCCCCGTCATACGATATCATCATTCATCGTAAACAAGCGGAATATCGAAGCAGGATCAAAACGTATGAGACACACAGCTCACGGTGTCACTTATATCATATTGTATCATATCGTATCGTCAAATAACGTAACGTAACGTAACGTTGAGTGAAAGAAAGCAAAAATAAAGGACTCGGCCTTAATAGCAAGGTAATGGTAACAACAAAGGAAAAGACATCACCTCATTGCAAAATAAAGACAAGTGGAACAATATTAAAACAGATAAATGAATTTAAATATTTGGGAACTTTGTTAACCTCAGACGGAAGATGTACAAAAGAGGTGAGATGTAGAATGGTTTAGGCAAAAGCAGCTTTCCAGAAAATGAGGAAGATACTATGCAATCTATTTTTGACAATAGAAACAAGAAAAACAGTTCTTAAATGTTATGCAGAGCCAATATTAACATATGGATGCGAATCATGGACAATAGGACAACAGACAAGAAAATCACTGGAGTCTATAGAAATGTGGTTTTACAGAAGAATGTTGAGAGTACCATGGACAGCTAAGAAGAGTAATGAAGATATTCTGAGAGAGATCAAAGCAAAAAGAGAGCTAATTTCCAATATTAGGAAGAAACAATCATCATTTTTTTGGCCATGTAATGAGAAGAGAACAACTGGAATATATTGTAACAACTGGGAAAATTGAGGGACGAAGAGTTAGAGGGAAGCAAAGAGAGAAAATACCAGACAGCTTAAGAGATTGGCTTGGCAGAAGGTCAACAACAGAAATGATAAATAGCTGCCGAGATCGAAAGTTGTGGAGAGACATGGTCACCTACGCCAGTAGGCCCGGTACTTGATGATGAACGTAACGTATCGTATCGTATCGTATCGTATCATAACATGTCATATCGTTGTTATTGAGCTATTAGCGGGTCATCATCATTACACTCTGAACATGTACATAGGTGCTCAGATCGCCTCCTCAGCAAGTCTCGCAGTGTCCAACAACTGACGACTCCAGTTCTGTGTTGGTTGAATAGTCTTCTTACGCGCCCACTAAGTTTCTCGTTTCTGGCTGTGCCCATCTTAACTCCCATCTCTTTCATCCAAAGGAGTGACGTGGACTCATGGTTGTCGAAGTTCTATGTTCCTCCCACTTCCCGGAGGGCATTGATGATGTCCGCCCGATCCATCGGTTGACCGTCCTCAACAATAGCGAAACTAGCCGCCAACCTGTCCGCTCTTTCATTTCCCCGTACTCCCGCATGTCATGGGGCGTAGACAAAGGTGACCTACGTATTTTTAACTTCTACAACGACTCTACCCATTGCATATGCACAGAGTCCGCCTCCACTTTTCTTATCCTTCTCATCGAATCACTCAGCATACATGCGTTGGTGTAGTCTTGTGACTCTAGCCAGATGAATGCCTTGGTCCACAGCTATCACCTCCATCGTCATACTACTCGTGGTCATAACGTATGCACTACTGTCTTCCTTGGCTATTCTGCCTGCCGAGCGTGCTGCAAGTGTCCATGATCCCTTTTGTGTCGTATTACAGATCCGTTTGTCAGATGACTGCATCTTTCTCATCGATTTTTTGTACTATAATAAAATAAAATTGTGGATTTTAATTCGTTTGCAGTGATACCGGGGCCTTCCATAACCATAACCAATCTTTCTCATCGGTGCTATTCCAGATGAGACCGTTGACCTGCGCATTGACCACGACTGAATTGTGTTGCCTGAATTTCCTGTCGAATGTGACTATACACGAGAATGTCCCTCTGAATGACGTAGGCACCGGTATTCACTCCTCGCCAACGTTAATATTGGTAAGCCCACAGATCTGTTTGATGACATCTTCTGCTCGGCCCACCCATGGTTTGCTTTTTTTTTCTTTTTAGCCTGGCACCCTTCCCTGTATTGAGCTCATGGCGCAATGGATGCTCTTTATCTGTATTTATTTTCAGGTATGCTCGTGCCCTCCAGATCTTGATCCTGCCATCCATTGTTGGAAAGTCGAGAAGATACCTCATTGCTACACAGGGAGTGTCCTTCGTACACAACACGATAATACGCATAGCTTTATTCTGTATTTTCTCCAGCTTGTCAATTTGCGCCTTACTGACTGAAGAACTGTCAGGACATACTCGATTGGCGCGAGGACTAGTCCCTGGAACAGAAGGTAAGAAACAGATGCTGTGGATGGTCTAGACTCAGGTGCACTCATTCAGTCGAACCTGTTTCCATGGTATAGACTGGCCAACTCCAGTCAATTAGCTCTACGTCACGAGGGCGTTTGATTTTCGTCGTTTAGAAGTTCTCAGAAATCTCTCTCTCTCTCTCTCTCTCTGCGATCAGGACTCAATCAGAGTAGGATTCCGGACTCTCACATGAAGTCAGCTGTCAGGTTAAGTGTGTTGATCGCCCCCACAGGCAGAACATCACAATTAGAGTCTGCCAGTTCCACTCTGATTGAACACTCTGGTTAAAACGTTGCACTGTGTTCTGCGCCAGTGGCCCAGTGCATCCGATTTCAGCCAGCATTTTATTCAGGTTTGCATTCCTTAGCCTTTGCTTGTCCCCAATCTTCCTGCAAGGCAGCAGATGATCTTTTCTGTAGGGGGATTCTGCCCTTAGATGGCCGGCCCTCCCAGTTTTACGAGCACCATCTGCCCGAGTCACTAGAGGTGACTAACACACACAAAGATAGGAGATGTGACCAACACAGACATGCACACAACGATACGAGGCATCACTAACACTGACACACATCAAGATATATGACACATGCCTAACATAAACATACACATAAAGATATGAGATATGACTGACATTGACATGCACACACAAAGATATGACACATGCCTAACATAAACATGCACACAAAGATATGAGATATGATCAACATAGACATGCACACACAAAGATATGAGATGTGACTAACATAGCTATTCACACACAAGGATATGAGATGTGACATACACAGATATACACACACAAAGATATGACTAACATAAACATGCACACAAAGATATGATATATCTAACCCAAACATGCACACACAACGATATGACACATGACTAACACAGATACACACTAAGATATGACTAAACACATAAAGATATGAGCCATGGCCAGCACACACACACACACACAAGCTACGATATGAGCCATGGCTAGCACAGAAACATATCAAGATATGAGATATGGCTAGCACCAAACAGGAAGTAGGTTCAGATTTTTGGGCGTATTTGTAAACGAGATCCAAGTACTGACACTGGGGTCCGAAATATTCGTTCACAGAAATGAAATTATACTTCGTTGACAACGGACTAGTGAAAACATACCGCCATTTTGGACGCACCAAAAAAGCGCGCCATATCATATCATATCATATCATAACATATCATATCATATCATATCATATCATATCATATCATATATCACATCATATTATATTTCTGGATTCTGGACACTGAACCTATGTGCACTCAGTTATTGAAAGCGTTTTTATATTTTATAATGAAACAATTATGCTCTGATTTGGCAATATTCAAAAGATTCGAGTTTATCATTAATCATATAAAATATAAAACGAATATTTTTTTCCCCCAGTCTTAATCAGTAATCTGATGTAAATTTTCTCATATAAACATATTAATGAAAAATAATAGCAGAAAACTCGTGTTAGAGTTCTGACTCCGCATTTTTAAAACGGTCCCAAGTCCCAGTACCTATTTATACTTATCCGGTGAATGTAGCAGAAATGATTCACGAATGGCCGTACTGATTTGTTTTATTTTTTTATATTTTTATAACGAGATGTAGGTGTCTTCAATTTACAGTTGCGGGTGGAAATATTTGTGCAAGATTTTTTTTTTCTGGTCCCATTAATCTAGTATCTTATAAACTTATACCGCAGATACCATCGATGGGCTTGTGCCACTTGTGGACTAATACTACTAACTAGTTACTACTAATTAGTAATAGTAATAGTTTGATACTTCTAAAACTAAAAACTAAAAGAGAAAGTAGTTACTTTTAATTTTAATTTTTTAAGACGCCTTGTCTTATTTTAAGTTAAGACTAAAACTAAAAGTAAAGTAATTAAGATAAACGTTAACTAAACTTTAACACGGTTAAGAGTTAAGTTCAAAGTTCTAGTTCACTAGCTAGGTCTTGGTGGTGGCTGTCTTAGACTGTCTACACTCAACACTGCTAAGAGTACTAAGACGATTATTATGATTATACTAAAACTTCACTTCACTACACAACACACTTAACTTTAATTTAATCTACTTACAGTTATGAGTAGTACACACTGACTGCTTTACACACACTACAAAACAGTAGCCTGAGTAGCTTAGTAGTGTGACACAGTAGTAGTGTTACTGTTAGTCGACTAACTAGTTACTTTTACCTAAACCTGAAGTGATGAACATTTTAATTAATTTTATTTATGCAGACAAGATTGTAAGTGTAATAATATTATAACTATAGTAATAAGTCAGTATATTATATATAAAGTTATCATCAGGTCGCATGACGCATGCCCTGCTGAAAGTTGCATTTTACCACAGTGTCCATCTGAAAGCCGATCTCACACTTCTTCAGTTCTCGTTCTAGGTCTCCTTGATGTCTTGAAGCTACCTTCTTCTTGGTCTGCCTCTGATGTGTGGCTCAGGAAACAAACCCTCCTATTATTTATTATTGTTCTTTCTAGCCCACTGTGTCTTTTGACGTGGCCATAGTATTTTAATTCTCTATTGAATAATCATTATAAAATGAATAGTCTAATACTCATAGAATGCAGTAGTGTTACAACTATTATAATAATATATTATACTATATAACTATATATATATATATATATACTTATAGCTACAGTGTTACATGTAGTATAGAGTAATTAAAAGTAACTTTGATTTGATTTGAACCTTGATTTTGGCTTTCGGTTAATTTCAGTTACAAATTACCAGAACTTTGGAATTGAAAATCATCCTGTGAATTGTATCAACACTGTTAAGAACATATAAGATAAATCATAAGATGATCATACTATCAATATATATCATACTCAACTGATTACTAGTAAGCACTAGAGATAATGATACTCAACTCACTGTGTAGTGTAAGTAAATAAGATGTAACATGAGATGGAAGAGGTTATTGAGCAGATGAGTGAAGTAAACCATATAACAAGCTACTTTACTGGACCATCCGCATTTTTTTCTTTGCTATCTGCGAGAAAGACTGGACATAATCGTACTGTTTATAGTAGGGTGTTTAAAGTCTCACTACACTTGGTATCTAGGTCAATTTGAAAAAAATGTTTATGACGTCATCACATTATGTGCTCAATGGAAGTTCACTTGTTGCGACAGTTTTCTTAATGACTTGTCTGGACTTTTAAGGATTCTGTCTTGGATATCTAAACATATTTCATCATTCACAGCAGGCCTACCAGATCGTGGAGCATCTTCCACATTTCCAGTAGCAATAAACTTATTCAACAAATTTCATTGACAGTGGGAGCACATATTGTGATGACGTCATAAACATTTTTTTTTCAAATTGACCTAGATACCAAGTGTAGTGAGACTTTATAAACACCTGTATAATGTAATCAACTTTTTAAACAGGGATTAAAATAGTATTTACAAGAAAGAAAGTAATGCAAACAAAAAACAAGACCTCAGATGTTTTCTTGTAGATGTTTTGACATTACACCTGAATAATGATGAGTGACATGGAAACAAATCTTGAAACAGCATATGAACTGTTGTCAACTGAGATGAGAGGTAAGATCTACCTCACTTTTAAATACTAATGCTGTTTGTTTTGTAGTTAAGAAATGGGTGGGGTGTGTTTAAAAACTGGTTAGTTTCTTGTATATAATTTATGTGTTTCATTAAAGTGTTGTGTTTGTTTATATAATTTGTCTAGTAAAACTAGTGGGAAACAACAGGTAAGAGGAAGACCCAGGGAGACACTGAGAAGAACATTGATGAGAGAGGCAAGAGCAGCAGGATTCAGCTCCCTCAATGAGATAGAGCTGCTTGCACAGAACAGAGACAAATGACGAGATTTGATAAAATATCTTTAAAAGAATTGAAAAACTGCTAGAACAAAATTCAGATAGGAGAAGGTGTATCTTGGTCTACGCCCTATGGGCCGGCTACGGCTCGAAAGGTCAATAGATAGATAGTAAAACTAGTAATAATTTAATTGCAGATGAATGAATTTGACTGTGCTGTTTTTTTCTGCCTCAGTGTATATTTATAGTGTATAAATGTGTTACAAGGATATTGAAACATAACATTTCTACTATACTATCTATTTCTATCTATCTACTGCCCTTTCAAGCTGAAGACGGCACCTAGGGCAGAACCACAATCTCAAAAACAGAAACCTTGTGTGCCAAAATGGCACATATTGCAGAGATCACTGCTCTAAAATATATGGCGCTGTTTCCATAACAATACTTTTTACAATGACAGCTTGCCAAGCTATCAATCAACCTCCTTAGTCGCCTCTTATGACATGCCTGGAAGGTCACAGAGTTACTATTCCCGGTAACACACGGGAATCTACTATCTATCTATTATCCTTTCGAGCCGAAGACGGCACATAGGGCAGAACCACAATCTCAAAAACAGAAACCTTGCGTGCCAAAATGGCACATATTGCAGAGATCACTGCTTCTAAAATCTATGGTTCTGTTTCCATAACAATATTTTTACAATGATAGCTTGTCAAGCCATCGATCAACCTCCTTAGTCGCCTCTTACGACATGCTTGGAAGGACACAGTGTCACTATTCTTTACTCATAACGAGGCCCCGGTAACACACAGGAAAATCTACTATACTACAAATGAAATAATTGTAAGAAAAATATTATTACGGAACACTATTTCTATCTATCTATCAGCTTTAAAGCCGTAGTCGGCCCATAGGGCATAGACTCAGATACTCTTTCCCTGTTTTGAAATTGTCAACACTATTTAGGTGTATATAAACAAAACTTAGTTTACAATGTTCTGTTCTGTTCACAATATGGATGTACTTGAATAACAGCGCAAGTGATCACTTTGATTATTATGAAAGCATCACGAAAGAAATAAAAATATCTAAAGCAAGTGTCGCATCCCCTCGAAAAAATGAAATCTTGTTCTTAGTACTATGTATGTCCATCTTGAGCTGTTATCACTTCTTGACAGCACTTTTTCATCAAGCCATTGAGGTATTGGATTGGTTGTCGGAGCATGCTATTTAATTTTCTTACAATGCTAGTGCTAACTAGTGGTGGTGGTTTTTAGGATGACTTTGTCTGCTTCACAGCCTGTGTTAGTTGCGCTGTCATTGAAGACGGTCAGCCAATGGACCGGGTGGACACCATCAATGCCCTCCGAGATGTGGGTAGGGCACAGGACTTCGACAACCATGAGTCCATGTCACTCCTTCGGATGAAAGAGATGGGAGTTAAGATTAGTGGGTATATAAGAAGACTTATCAACCAACACAGAACTGGAGTCGTCAGTCGCTGGACACTGCTGGAATTGCTGAGGAGGGGATCTGAGCACTTACGGACATGTTTGCAACACAATGATGATGACTTAAGTAACTCAATAACTTAATAATAA
>JAVIAB010000156.1:47333673-47473118 GCA_032433765.1 Megaustenia siamemsis
TTCTTTCTTTCTTTCTTTCTTTCTTTCTTTCTTTTTTCTTTCTTTCGTTCTTCCTTCCTTCCTTCTTTCTTTTTCTTCACTTTCTCTTGTTCAGGTGTCGAGGGAGATACACAGCTCCGGTTCTCTTACTTTTGGCGGCTTCAGTCATTGTCTATTGATGTTGCTGTATTACTTCTATGATGTTTTCTGTCCATCTTACTTTGGATCTGCCTCTTGCTCTTCTCCCTTCCATTTTAATATATGTTTTGCATGGTAAAGAATCACACAACATTCTTTCCAGATGACCAAACCAGTTTATTTGTTGTTTCTGCATGTAGCTTAGAATTTGTTCAATGCCTGCTCTTTTTCTTACAATATCATTTAAAATTCTTTTTTTTTCTGGTCACTCCTAGCGTTTTTCTCAGACAACTCATTTATGTGGTGATGATCTTTATTTTATGCATAGTTATAAGTGACGATGCTTGGCATTGATAGCACAATATGGGAATGAATATACTATGTATAAGATGTTTCTAATTAACAGACTCTTCAATTTTGGAAATAAGAAAAAAAAACATCGTGCAGAAAACTGTAAGAGTAGTATGACTCAAGGGCTGACAGAAAGATCGTGAACAATGGTAATGGCGTGCCTATAAAAGCTTGTTTCATAACTCGTGCCCACTTTTAAAATCGATAGCTTTTAAGCGCTTGTTGTAAGTTGTTCAAAATTTGCATGTAAAGTTATAATGATTAGAACCCAACAGGGAATTAATTTCATTTAAAAAAAAACATTTGGTTATTATTGTTGCTTATTTGATTTATATAAATTTATAACGACCCATTGATGTAGTCAAAACTTAATGTTTACAGTATTTTAAGTTAAAAATAGCAAGGAAAAATCCATACACGGCAAAATTGACGTGTTTGCACGCTTTCGCCGTGGTTTTTTGACACAATTAGACACGTGTAAAGAACACGAGAAATTGTGTGTTCCATTTCCGTTCATTCATAGGTCGAGACGTGGAACGATAACACTTATCATGAGTCTTAAAATGAAATTCTGCAGTTTACAAAACATCGCAATAAAAATGTATGACTATTTTTGCAAAGAGGCTAAACGAGGAACATTATTTCATTCTTTAGAAAACCCTGAGAATAGGACAAGACACATTTTGGATTTATCTAAACGGTCATTTAATCGCTGGATTCAAGCACGTGACCGTCAATGTTCAAATATACAAAATCACAAGGAAGAGCAAAAATGTTGGATAATTTCGACAGTGAACTTATTAGAAGTGAAATTCGCAAAATGTTGGGTATGAATGAAACTGTTACAATAAGAAAATTAAAAGTATCGCTGAAAAAGACACCAGTATTGAAATATCAAAGTCTACATTATGGAGGAATGTGAGAGCTGCAGGCTTTATATTCAGAAAGTATTCCAATGGACGAAACATCATCTGTGAGAAGCCACATATAGTAGTCATGAGAAGCAAGTACTTACGTGAAGTAAAAGAGGTGAGTAAGCAAGGTTATGATATTGTGTAGTTGGATGAAACATGGATCAATGCTCACCACACTAACCAAAGGGAATGGCAGTCATCAGATGGAAAGATTAAGAGATTAATACCTAGCAGCAAAGGACAGCGCTTGATAATTGCTCATGCAGGTAGTCCACAACATGGACTAATACAGAATGCAGAGCTAATTTTTCTTTCAAAATCCATAGACAATCGGGATTATCACTCTGAGATGAATGGTCACATATTTAGACATTGGATTGAAAATTCTGTTCTCCCATCACTAGATCGACCATCTTGCTTAATAATGGACAATGCAGCGTACCACAACATTGTTGCACTTGAAGATAAAGTCAAGACGTCATCCAGTACAAAAGATGCTATTAAGATATGGCTCACAAAGGAGCACATACAATTTAATAACATGTACTTAAAACCTGAATTACTATCTCTAGTAAAGCAAAAACAGAAGACAAAGATTTTTCAAATAGATAAGATTATCCAAGAGCACGGTCATATAAGTTTGAGGCTGCCACCTTACCATGCTCATTTAAATCCAATAGAACTAATCTGGGCAAAATTAAAAGGACAAGTGGCAGATGAAAATACAACATTCAAAATATGTGATGTAAAGACTCTTGCTAATCTCGCTTTATTAAATATAGGCAAAGATTATTGGGCTAAATGTGAAGACCACGTCGTAAAACATGAAGAGGAATATTGGAAAAATGAATGTTTGTGGAATGTTCAACCCCAAACAGTTATTAATCTTTTAGACTCGTCTGATTCAGAATGAAAGTATATAGCCCCCACAATGTTGGCCCCTATATTACCTTAAATTAGTTCAACAAACGGTCCTTTTCAGGACCACACAACTATGAAATTGGACATACAGGTATACCTTGATATTATCGTCCGTCCTCGAACTGAGAAGACAATAATTCTCCTGGTGTTTTGCCTTATTCAGTTATTTCCCCATTACGGCCACGCCTTTACCTAGTGAAAATTAATCATAGACCAGCAACTACGGTAATTTCTATTATTTAGGGGTCACAATTTACAATTTTGACAAACATCAAAGAAATTCGCCGCTTTAAAAAACTACAGCTGCAAGATATTTGTTAAATATACATTTAAAGGGTCTTTTGCATTCTAATAACATTTGGAAAATTTCAACAGTTTTTTAACAAACGGTTACTGAGTAATAGCGTTTTGAATTTGGGCACGTGATTTGAAACGAGCTATAGTTCTTGATGTCGCACATTTGCGGACAGCAGCAAGAGATGTGGGAAAGATAGATATAAATATGGGAGGGAATAGCTGGGTCTGTGGATGGTGCCACAACAACACACCAATATAGAGATGGCAATGTAATATTGCTCCTAACATCCACACAAGTCTTAGTATTTATAATAAAATATTGTTTTTAAAGAAAAAAACCTTGATTTTTTGTAAAATAATAATAATAATAAAATATAATAATTACCAATATTATGCAATATTGAATATTATAAAAAAATATATATTGAATATATATTTGAAGAAAAATATATCGATTATTCAAATATATGGCTATGGTAATGGAAGGCCCCGTCATCACTGCAAACGAATTAAAATCAATAATTGCTCAACCAACCATGCCAGTGGAAGCATCCAAATTAATATCTCATCTACCAAATAAAGAAAGGCAGCCGCAGTCCACATCATAGCAGTTTCAGCACACGCCAAAAAGACATATGGCGAAACCGCACAGAAAGGGAACACAGCCATCTGTTATCCGTCATAAGATATCATCATTCATCGTATGCAATTGGAATATCGAAACACGATCAAAACGGATGAAACGCACAGCTCACGGTGTGCACAGAGCACTTAACTTAGTAGCTCCGGCCGCAAGTCCGACTTGGAATATGAGGAAACTGCAACAAGGAACACTTTTCAGACAAAAATATTGTATCTGTAACTACATTCTTTTTTCTTTTTTTTTTTAGAGAAATTTTTTTTTTTTAAACACAGACTTATGCACACGCATACATACACACAAGAAAAATGGGAGCAGCACAATGGTTCTGGCACTTGTACAAATAAAAATGTTCATTCGTTAATACGACCATCACTAACACTATAATGGTAAAGGTGAAGGTAGTAAAAAAAGCAAAGTACTCCCGTCACGCCAAGTGGCGTATAGGGAATATGGTGTTAGTGACCATAAATTTTACAGACCTTCAGCACATGATTTTTTGGGGGTAATGTGGTCGGTATTACGTCCATGCCGCTTTACTTTCCCAGAAAAAATGCGGTACCCATTAAAGGCTGGATGAACCGGAAGCCGTCGGTAGGGATCGAACCCTACCTCTTGTCCTTTGTAGCCCAGAGTAGTAACTGAGCTATCGCGGCCCCAAAGGTGAAGGTACCCCACAGTATTACTGTCATTTTGGGAGTGGTGTGTAGGTCCTCAATGTCTTTCGAGTACATAATAGCAGGATCCCTGCACAGCACGTTCTCATCTGATACCTTCCATTTGTTGTCCAAACACAAGGTATCCATTTTAAAAATAAGAACAGACAGCAGGATACGTTTCAACTCTGGTTTTCTACCAGCGGCTGTCTCGATTTCCTCTGCCACCACCACCAACACCACCACTACTACTACCTACTACTACTACTACTACTACTACTACTTTTACTACTATTATTACTGCTATTATTGCTTTATTCTTGTTTTATTCATATTTAATTTCTTTATCTAAACTAATATCTTGATACTTCCATAGCGTTCCACTACTATTATGGGCCATTCTCGCGTCGACTATTTTATTTGTGTAGTCTAAATATATATATCTAGCCATAATCCCATAATCCTTTATTAATATTCATTTTTGTGAATAAATGTGCCCATTTGTAAGCAAAATTATCAGAACTTCGCCTACACTTTAATAAGTTGTTAAAAGTGAATAGAGATCATGAAAGTACAACACAAAAACAAAGTCTACAGAACATTTCAGCGTACGGAGGATTGCCCCACTTTAAAAATGGGTTAGTCATTCGACTTAATAACTAAACAGTGCACGAATCACGTGTAAATGACATCAATGTTGAGAAAATGACTTCAAATCATATGCTGTTCTTCAAACACCTAAACCTTTTCACCCTCTTTTCTGATAAACAACTGGACCGTGTCTACGTCGATAATGTTAATATCGATAATTTCTTGTAGTAATGACTCTCTTTAGTATATCTCACAAGAAGAAGTTCACTGACGTTCAATTTATGAATGTGGAGGGACACAAGCTTTGAGACAATACAGTTAACGTAAAAACTGTTAAAGAGTGACATGGAAGCGAGGGAGGTGTGACTTGTGATAACATCTTGATGGATACACCCCCTGCTTTTGGTTGATGGGATCTGTCTACTTGAGGATAGAGGCGACTCACAGCAACAGAGCTGAAAGTTGTCAACGACTTATAACTGATGGCCTGCGTTTTGAGGATAGAGGCGACTCACAGTAATAGAGCTGAAAGTTGTAAACGACTTATAATTGATGGCCTGCGTTTTGAGGATAGAGGCGACTCACTGCAACAGAGCTGAAAGTTGTCAACGACTTATAACTGATGGCCTGCGTTTTGAGGATAGAGGCGACTCACAGCAACAGAGCTGAAAGTTGTCAACGACTTATAACTGATGGCCTGCGTTTTGAGGATAGAGGCGACTCACTGCAACAGAGCTGAAAGTTGTCAACGACTTATAACTGATGGCCTGCGTTTTGAGGATAGAGGCGACTCACAGCAACAGAGCTGAAAGTTGTCAACGACTTATAACTGATGGCCTGCGTTTCGAGGATAGAGGCGACTCACTGCAACAGAGCTGAAAGTTGTCAACGACTTACAACTGATGGCCTGCGTTTTGAGGATAGAGGGCGACTCACAGCAACAGAGCTGAAAGCTGTCAACGACTTATAACTGATGGCCTGCGTTTTGAGGATAGAGGCGACTCACAGCAACAGAGCTGAAAGTTGTCAACGACTTATAACTGATGGCCTGCGTTTTGAGGATAGAGGCGACTCACAGCAATAGAGCTGAAAGTTGTCAACGACTTATAATTGATGGCCTGCGTTTTGAGGATAGAGGCGACTCACTGCAACAGAGCTGAAAGTTGTCAACGACTTATAACTGATGGCCTGCGTTTTGAGGATAGAGGCGACTCACTGCAACAGAGCTGAAAGTTGTCAACGACTTATAACTGATGGCCTGCGTTTTGAGGATAGAGGGCGACTCACAGCAACAGAGCTGAAAGTTGTCAACGACTTATAACTGATGGGCCTGCGTTTTGAGGATAGAGGCGACTCACAGCAACAGAGCTGAAAGTTGTCAACGACTTATAACTGATGGCCTGCGTTTTGAGGATAGAGGCGACTCACAGCAACAGAGCTGAAAGTTGTCAACGACTTATAACTGATGGCCTGCGTTTTGAGGATAGAGGCGACTCACTGCAACAGAGCTGAAAGTTGTCAACGACTTACAACTGATGGCCTGCGTTTTGAGGATAGAGGCGACTCACTAGCAACAGAGCTGAAAGCTGTCAACGACTTATAACTGATGGCCTGCGTTTTGAGGATAGAGGCGACTCACAACAACAGAGCTGAAAGCTGTCAACGACTTATAACTGATGGCCTGCGTTTTGAGGATAGAGGCGACTCACAGCAACAGAGCTGAAAGCTGTCAACGACTTATAACTGATGGCCTGCGTTTTGAGGATAGAGGCGACTCACAGCAACAGAGCTGAAAGTTGTCAACGACTTATAACTGATGGCCTGCGTTTTGAGGATAGAGGCGACTCACTGCAACAGAGCTGAAAGTTGTCAACGACTTATAACTGATGGCCTGCGTTTGGAGGATAGAGGCGACTCACAGCAACAGAGCTGAAAAGTTGTCAACGACTTATAACTGATGGCCTGCGTTTTGAGGATAGAGGCGACTCACAGCAACAGAGCTGAAAGTTGTCAACGACTTATAACTGATGGCCTGCGTTTTGAGGATAGAGGCGACTCACAGCAACAGAGCTGAAAGTTGTCAACGACTTATAACTGATGGCCTGCGTTTTGAGGATAGAGGCGACTCACAGCAACAGAGCTGAAAGTTGTCAACGACTTATAACTGATGGCCTGCGTTTTGAGGATAGAGGCGACTCACATCTACAGAGCTGAAAGTTGTCAACGACTTATAACTGATGGCCTGCGTTTTGAGGATAGAGGCGACTCACAGCAACAGAGCTGAAAGCTGTCAACGACTTATAACTGATGGCCTGCGTTTTGAGGATAGTAGCGACTCACTGCAACAGAGCTGAAAGTTGTCAACGACTTATAACTGATGGCCTGCGTTTTGAGGATAGAGGCGACTCACAGCAACAGAGCTGAAAGTTGTCAACGACTTATAACTGATGGCCTGCGTTTTGAGGATAGAGGCGACTCACAGCAACAGAGCTGAAAGTTGTCAACGACTTATAACTGATGGCCTGCGTTTTGAGGATAGAGGCGACTCACAGCAACAGAGCTGAAAGTTGTCAACGACTTATAACTGATGGCCTGCGTTTTGAGGATAGAGGCGACTCACTGCAACAGAGCTGAAAGTTGTCAACGACTTATAACTGATGGGCCTGCGTTTTGATTGCGTTTTGAGGATAGAGGCGACTCACAGCAACAGAGCTGAAAGTTGTCAACGACTTATAACTGATGGCCTGCGTTTTGAGGATAGAGGCGACTCACAGCAACAGAGCTGAAAGTTGTCAACGACTTATAACTGATGGCCTGCGTTTGAGGATAGAGGCGACTCACAGCAACAGAGCTGAAAGCTGTCAACGACTTATAACTGATGGCCTGCGTTTTGAGGATAGAGGCGACTCACAGCAACAGAGCTGAAAGTTGTCAACGACTTATAACTGATGGCCTGCGTTTTGAGGATAGAGGCGACTCACAGCAACAGAGCTGAAAGTTGTCAACGACTTATAACTGATGGCCTGCGTTTTGAGGATAGAGGCGACTCACAGCAACAGAGCTGAAAGTTGTCAACGACTTATAACTGATGGGCCTGCGTTTTGAGGATAGAGGGCGACTCACAGCAACAGAGCTGAAAGTTGTCAACGACTTATAACTGATGGCCTGCGTTTTGAGGATAGAGGCGACTCACAGCAACAGAGCTGAAAGTTGTCAACGACTTATAACTGATGGCCTGCGTTTTGAGGATAGAGGCGACTCACTAGCAACAGAGCTGAAATTTTTCAACGACTTATAACTGATGGCCTGCTGCGTTTGAGGATAGAGGCGACTCACAGCAACAGAGCTGAAAGTTGTCAACGACTTATAACTGATGGCCTGCGTTTTGAGGATAGAGGCGACTCACTGCAACAGAGCTGAAAGTTGTCAACGACTTATAACTGATGGCCTGCGTTTTGAGGATAGAGGCGACTCACAGCAACAGAGCTGAAAGTTGTCAACGACTTATAACTGATGGCCTGCGTTTTGAGGATAGAGGCGACTCACAGCTACAGAGCTGAAAGTTGTCAACGACTTATAACTGATGGCCTGCGTTTTGAGGATAGAGGCGACTCACAGCAACAGAGCTGAAAGCTGTCAACGACTTATAACTGATGGCCTGCGTTTTGAGGATAGAGGCGACTCACTGCAACAGAGCTGAAAGTTGTCAACGACTTATAACTGATGGCCTGCGTTTTGAGGATAGAGGCGACTCACAGCAACAGAGCTGAAAGTTGTCAACGACTTATAACTGATGGCCTGCGTCATCACCATCATCATCATCACCATCATCATTGACTGCCATCTCCGCATCGAAGGTTGGCTGGCATGAGCGCCATTCCACTCTGTTCTTGCTTTTGATGATGCAGATTGTCATAGGCTGACTTGTCCATCTTTTGATGTTAATACTCGTCCATGTTTAGTCTTGGTCTGCCTCATTTACCTTGTATTTTCTTTTCCAATATTACTTTTAGTTGGCTGTTTTGTCTTTAACATTCCCCCAAAATTTCATTTCTTTTCTTCTTCTTCTCCTTTTTAGCTCCCAGTGGAGCATAGGTCTTCAACAAACACTTTCCAAGTCGTTCTGTTTTTGGCATTCTTTTATGGCCATTCCATGTCTTCCCCATCATCTTCATCTCTGCTTCTATCTGTCTTCTCAAGAAATTCCTTGGTCTCCTCTTTGTCTTTTTCCCCTGGGGATTCCAAAAAAGGGCCTGTTGTGTAATACTCTCAGTTGGCTTCCGTAGTGTGTGTCCTATCCAGCACCATCATCTTCGCTGTATCTCTTTATCCACTGCTACATTTCCATAATTCTATTTTAGTGATTTTGTCCTGCCATTTCCATCCTTTTATTCTGAGATGAAACACAGGCAACTATATAGAGGGATGTTGGGCATGGTGAAGGGAAGCAAAAAGAAAGGACTCAGCCTTATTAGCAAAAAGACAGAAGTAATTGTAGCAGCATAGAAAAATACATCACCGCAATGAAGACAAGCGGAACAATATTAAAACAGATAAATGAATGTAAATATATGGGATATTGTTAACCTCGGATGGTAGATATACCATGACAGATGTAGGATGCAGAATGGCCCAGACAAAAGCAGCTTTCCAAAAAATGAGAAAGATAATGTGCAGTTCATTTTTGACAATAGAAACAAGTAAAAGAGTTCTTAAATGTTATGTAGAGCCAGTATTAACATAAGGATGAGACATGGACAATAGGACAACAGACAAGATAATCACTGGAGGCTGTAGAAATGTGGTTTTACAAAAGAATGTTGAATTCATCTATGGACAGCTAAGAAGAGTAATGAAAACGTTCTGAATGAAGCCAAAGCAAAAAAGAGAGCTAATATCCAATATTAGAAATAAACAATCATCATTGTTTGGGCCTATTATGAGAAGGGAACAGATGGAATATATTGTAACAACTGGGAAAATTGAGGGACGAAGAGATAGAGGGAAGGAATGAGAAAAGATACCAGACAACTTAAGAGAATGGCTTGGCAGAAGGCCAACAACAGAAATAATAAATAACTGTCGAGATCGAAAGTTGTGGAGAGACATGGTCAACTACACCAGCAGGCATGGTACTTGATGATGATGGTATATATATATATATATATATATATATATATATATATATATATATATATATATATATATATATATATATATACAGTGGTGATTGCTCTAAATTTAAGAAAAAACATTACATACATAAAGTAAACACGCAGACTGTTATCACCTCACACAATATGACCGACAAAACTACTTTGAACATTGTTTTAAATCGAGCACAATAAATTAACAAGCAAAAACTGCTCGACAAATGCAACAAAGTAGAAACGTATACACGCTGACAACAGAGAAAAACAAAAAAATGGAAAGAAAAATACGTTTCTGGTGTAGGAAAATAGTGCAAACCCATATTTTTCCCATGATCATCGACGCACTTACGTTCACATATGATGTAAGTATTACGCCAGGTCGCCTTAGTTTTCTAGAAATAATTGTCTTATTTTTATTTAGTTTAAGAGGTTGAGGAAAATGCGGAAGTCTGGCTCTATAGTAAATGAACGCGCTAACAGCTTCCAGGCAAACCAACGTCCGTGCAAAACTGTTTTTTAAAGGAACGCTGTCTTACAAGACGAACGTGTCTTAACCACCTGGGTCTGTATTATGTTTTCCTTCTCTTGGTTTGCCCGTTAAAGACTAACCACAGCCATAAGGCCTGCGGATAGAAATAAACCACACAAAGTTTGTGATATTTTAAGCTTTGCGAGCAGGAACGGTCATGGGTAAAATGACGTCAGCCGTCTCTAGCTCGCATTGATGAAGACATTACAAACTTTGGATAATTCCAGGATTCCTCTCTCAGCCCGCAGGCCTTTGTAAAACTAATAGATGACTGTGGACCAACCTGCTTTGAAAATATGGCGACAATATGCTAGATACTCAAGAAAGGAAATAAGCATAGCATACAATTTAGCATATAATCGCCATGTAGATAGTGAGTTATTGAGTTATTTGCGGGTTATCATCATTGCACTCCGAACATGTCCATAGGTGCTCAGATCCCCTCCTCAGCAATTCCCTCAGTGTCCAGCGACTGACGACTCCAGTTCTATGTTAGTTGATAAGTCTTCTTACACGGTCACTAAGTGTCTCATTTCTGGCTGTGCCCATCTTAACTCCCATTTCAATCAACCGAAGAAGTGACGTGGATCTGTGTTTGTCGAAGTCCTGTGCTCTTCCCACATCTTTAGAATTGCTACTATCATCAGCTTTACAGCAGCTTCGCATCTCTACGCATCTTGGTGCTTCTTGGTGCATTTTGATGCATCTTGATGACTTTACTTTTTTTCAAAATATGACACATTCAGTAGACACACAAAGGACAGCAAGAACTTCCAAACATTTGACCCAGGAAAGAAGAACCAGACTCAGGAGAAGATGGCGGAGAGAACATGACTCTACACCTGCAATGTTGGTTATACGAATATGGTCTCGGAATAATAAACTTGATCTATGACCTAAAGGTCAAAGTTGAGTCTCATAGCGATTACTGTTGGGTAATGAAGTGTAAGTTATTTCACTAAGGCTAAAACTTCTAGAGGTGGGGTCAGTTCCCTTCCTCGATGTATTTCCCAGTTCCCTTCCTCGATGTATTTCCCAGTTCCCTTCCTCGATGTATTTCCCAGTTCCCTTCCTCGATGTATTTCCCAGTGTTCCTTTTCACGCTGTATTTCCCAGTGTTCCTTTCCTCTTTGTATTTCCCAGTTCTTCCTCGCTGTATTTCCCAGTGTTCCTTTCTTCGCTGTATTTCCCAGTTCCTTCCTCGCTGTATTTCGCAATGTTCCCTTCCTCGCTATATTTCCCAGTGTTCCTTTCCTCGCTGTATTTCCCAGCTCCCTTCCTCGCTGTATTTCCCAATGTTCCCTTCCTCGCTATATTTCCCAGTGTTCCTTTCCTCGCTGTATTTCCCAGCTCCCTTCCTCGCTATATTTCCCAGTGTTCCTTTCCTCGCTGTATTTCCCAGCTCCCTTCCTCGCTGTATTTCCAATGTTCCCTTCCTCGCTATATTTCCCAGTGTTCCTTTCCTCGCTGTATTTCCCAGCTCCCTCCTCGCTGTATTTCCCAGTGGTCCTTTTCTCGCTGTATTTCCCAGTTCCCGTCCTCGTTATATTTCCCTGTCCCTTCCTCGCTGTATTTCCCAGTGTTCATTTCCTCGATGTATTTCCATAGAGAGTAAATCTTGTACCCATTTAAAGTGGCTGGGTGGACATCGAAAGCCTTTTGAGGTAAAAAAAAAAAATTGCGTTAACTGGCATCTGAACCCAGAAATTTCAAGGCGGGTGCACTGACCACAACACCCAAGAGATCTCCTCCTCCTAATTCTCCTCAGCCTCTTCTGTATCCCATAATGCCATGGATAGTTCGGGCACGACAAACATCAACAACTAAACTTGTTGATCTCAGTCGTTCTATGGAAACTCCACGAGGTCAAGGTATCTCGCTCTATTCTATTATCTTCTAAACTCTTTCGCTATCTCTCCATCTTGCTTATCCTTCCTTGTTCCTTGGAGAATGATCGTTGCCAGGACAGATGATCATGATACTTGGCTAAAATATTTCATTTTGCGTTTCTTCACAATAGTCAAAGATCATAATGTACTCCGATAGCTGGTTGTATCTTTTTGAGAACTTTTACATTCATGATATATCTAAGTAAGAGATACCAACACACAAAAAAACCCTTCGATAGCATTCCATTTTCATAGCTTACAGTGACACGGGGTGTCAACTTTATACAAAAAGTAAATGTTAAGGTCAAGTACGAGACTTGAATCGGCGTCTTAGCACGCGAGTTTTCACCCATATGTGCTCGGCCACCAATCCAGAAGTGTTCGGAGACTTCAAGTATAGAAACTCACGATGCGAAGCGGCATTCCTCACATTCCCAGAGTGCTAACCAATTTCTGCAGTGGCTGGGTCGACCGCGTGGATATTTTGTTTCCAAATACGAGTACAACCCATACTGCTTCCAGCGAGAATGGAACACGGGTTTTCCGAACGTCGGTAGCCCAGTTGGGTGGTTTTCTCAACTAGTCTACCGACCGACCGCCCCCCCCCAAAAAAAAAAAAAAAAAAAAAAAAAAAAGTATGGAAATAGTCCTGATCACATCTCAGGAACAATTCATAACAATTTATTAATGCTCACATTATTTCATCCATGGGCACATACATTTATTGCTGATGTGGTCAGTATCACACCAGACCGCCAACTTTCTCAGAATATAAATTTGCAACTCATTTTCACAAATTGTAAATCCCAAAGTCGTTTACTCCACACACACTAATTTATCCGTAATTGTTTTTCTCTTTATGCATCAGAACTCCACAAGGCCTGTAGATCAGTTACCTGATTCTAAGTTTTGGGCTATACAAATAGGAAGTCCACGGAGACATCGCGTAACTAATCTAGTATCTGCTAAGAGTATTGCTGTTATCAAAAGTCGGTAAGTAGGTTATGATAACGACGGTAATGGTAGAAATAAGTGTACAAACTCAATGGTTAGGAGACTACACCATACTTACTTTATATTTACACATAGGCTGTTTAAAATTGGCGTTTACCTTTGTTGGACCCACGTTAGGGGATAAACAGTTCGTAAAATTATCAGAAATAACGTAGACACACACTTAGAACTTCTTACATTATTTAGTTAGTTGAGACTTCCGGTCAATATGACGGATAGGCGACAGGAACAGTTGAGGCTGTGTTTGAAAAGTGTTCATTGTCGCAGTTTCCTCATATTTCAAGTCTGGCTTGCTACCGGAGCTACTGAGTTTAGTGCTCTGTGCACACCGCGAGCTGTGTTTTTCATTCGAATCGTGTTTTGATAGTCCGACTGTTCACGATGAATAATGATATCGTATGACGAAGGACAGTATGGCTGCGTTAATTTTCGGTGCGGTTACGACCTACGTCTTTTGGCGTGTGCTGTAGCTGCTATGCTGGGGACTGCAGATGTCTTTCTTTGGATCCTTAAATGCGATGAGATGTTAATTCGGATGACTCCACTGGCACGGGCGGTTGAGCAATTATGGATTTTAATTCGTTTGAGTTATACCAGGGCCTTCGACTAACAACAACTACAACGTTATGTAGCTGGTATCTATCAAGGCAAGGATAGAAATCGTATCGTTGGGCTGAAATCATAACTCTTGTGCTCCTGGCGATTCACTGCTATGTTTTATTTTGATCTTATATAATTCCACAGCTGGATGATCTCGTTTAGTTGTTCTATTTTCAGCTTCTTTTGGTCTTGTGTTTGTTTTCTTGCTACTCGAGGTTCATTTAAAAGCATGGCGGGCAGCAATCTTCTTTAGCCCGTTCTGAGCACATGATCGATGGTACCTCCATCGCTGTATGTAGCTTGACTTAGTTTTATTGGTTGGTTTCTTCTCTTGTAGGTTTGTTTGGTGTACAGTCTTTCCAGTTTATGTCTAACAGTATTCAGAGAGATGCATTGTTTAAGTCAATTAATTTTTTTTCTCTCTTTTTCAAAATCCTTTTGACAATAGAAACAAGAAAAATAGTTCTTAAATGTTATGTATAGCTAGTGTTAACATATGGACGTGAATCATGGACAATAGGACAACTGACAAAAAATCACGGGAGGCTGTAGAAAAGTAGCTTTACAGAAGAATGTTGAGAATACCATGGTCAGATAAGAAGAGCAATGAAGACTTTCTGAAATAGGCCAAAGCAAAGAGAGAGCTAATATCCAATATTAGGGAGAAACAATCATCATTTTTGGGCCATATTATGAGAAGGGAACAGCTGGAATATATTGTAATAAGTGGGAAAAGACAAGGGACGAAGAAATCGAGGGAAGGAAAGAGAAATGATACCAGGCAGCTTAAGAGAATGGCTTCGCAGAAGGTAAACAACATAAATGATTAATAACTCTAACTATTGACGTGTCGAGCCGTAGCCGGCCCATAGGGCGTAGACCCAGATACTCTTTCTCTTATCTAAATTTTTATTCTAGCAGTTTTCAATTCTTTTAAAGATATTTTATCAGATCTCGCTATTTGTCTCAGTTCTATGCAAGCAGCTCTATCTCATTGAGGGAGCCGACTCCTGCTGCTCTTGCCTCCCTCATCAATGTTCTTCTCAGTGTCTCTCTGGGTCTTTCTCTTTTCCTCTTACCTGTTGTTTCCCACATGAGGGATTGCTTGATTAGTAACTGTCGAGTTCAAAAGTTGTGGAGAGGCATGGTACTTGATGATGACGATGAATCTCTTTTCGAGAGCCTGAGTTGATTTCCAGCTCTCACATCTACCTGTTAGCATGGGTATCGCCAAGAGGTAATCAGTTTTAGCTTCGTGTGTTTGTTAGATATTTTTGATCCCCAAAACCTTGTCAGTTTATTAAAGGCGTTTACGGGTCATAGTTTTAATTACATTTCCATTCCGTGACATTTTGCTCCCTAGGTAGGTGAAGTTGATAACTTTCAAGGTTCTTATTAAGTTGATATCGCTGGTTGTTTATGTAACATCAATGAGTTAAAAAAAAATTTTTTCGAGTTGATCTGGAGCCCATTTGTCCATTAAATCGGAGTCGATCTCCTACATCTTGGACGGCCGATTGCGTTAAGCTCAAGACGGCCAGGTCAATTACGAAACCGAAACCTTCTCAGGTTTTATTGTTTGTTCATTCCATTCTTAGTTGCCTGTCACATAGTAAGGACAAGAAATAGATTTGGCTTGTATGGGCGTATCCTCCAATATAACGGCCAGGGCAGAATGAAATGACAGAAAACAGAGAAACATTGAAGAAAGAGAGGTATCAATGAAGAAAATGGATGGATCATATTAAAAAACCGAAGGGGTAAAACATTCATAAAACAAACCCAGAAACTGACATAGAAGGGAGGAATAGAGAAGAATGATGATAAATCATGACGAGATCAAATGATTTTAAGGGAGCTGGTCCTGCGGTTTGATGTCACTTTGAGATATAGGCCTACCTCAGGGGTTGGGTTGATGCAGTGCTGAAATTACCTTCTGGGAATCCCTGCAATGTTGAGATATACCTCAGGGGTGGTGTTGATGTAGTGCTGAAATTACCTCCTGGGGATCCCTGCAATGTTGAGATATACCTCAGGGGTGGGATTGATGTAGTGCTGAAATTACCTCATGGGATCCATGCAATGTTGAAATATACCTCAGGGGTGGGATTGATGTAGTGCTGAAATTACCTCCTGGGGTTCCCTGCAATGTTGAGATATACCTCAGGGGTGGGATTGATGTAGTGCTGAAATTACCTCCTGGGGATCCCTGCAATGTTGAGATATACCTCAGGGGTGGAATTGATGTAGTGCTGAAATTACCTCCTGGGGATCCCTGCAATGTTGAGATATACCTCAGGGGTGGAATTGATGTAGTGCTGAAATTACCCCCTGGGATCTCTGCAATGTTGAGATATACCTCAGGGGTGGAATTGATGTATTGCTGAAATTACCTCCTGGGGATCTCTGCAATGTTGAGATATACTTTAGGGGTGGGGTTGATGCAGTGCTGAGATTACTTCCTGGAGTTCCCGGCAATGTTGAGATATACCTCAGGGGTGGGATTGATGTATTGCTGAAATTACCTCCTGGTGGTCCCTGCAATGTTCATATATACTTCGGGCGAGGGCACGGGCATAATACCGACCTCATTACCCCAAAAATTATGTGCCGAAATTCTATAAAAAATATGGTCACTAACACCATATTCCCTATATGTCACTTGGCCTGACGAGGCTCTTTACTTTACTTTAACTAATAATAAAGTTATAATAACAGGGTAGGTGTCGCTTCCAACAGACAGCAGAACACATACACAGAACTACACGTTCAGGCATTTGCGGAAGGAACACTGGCCAACAGAAACGCATATCCATGCCAAGCTCTTTGGAAATCCCGATAAAATCTTAAACACACAAACATAAAAAAAACGGGACTACTTTTGTAGACCATAAAACAGACACCGAGCACAATAAAATGAAAAAGAAGAAGCAAGTGGATTTATAGCTTTTATTAAAACTCAGAAAAAGATGAAATTTTTTTTTAAAGTGGAACAAATAAACTATGTTTTTTTTTATTAAAACTACGGGACGGCCGGAAAACAAAAGAAAAAAAAAACGGTACGTATAGTCATGCTATGTATGGTCCGCTGTCAATTCCAACCGCCATTTTGTTAATGTCAAGGCAAGAAGAGGTTATCATGACATAGTTAACATACGATTGAAACTGTTATCGCGCTATCATTTATCAGTAGTAGGTTGTATAATTTGTATTGTCCTAATATTGTATTGTTTTGCCTTTTGGTAAGAATGACCACAATATTTTGAGTGGGAACCTATTCAAGAGAAATGGCCCGTGGGTAGTCAAGAACATTAATGAAAAAGTTATTTACATGTTACTCATTAATGTGAACTGCTTCGTCAGCCGCTGTTTTATCTCTTTAGGGAATTTGCACCGTGTTTTGTTAGTGGTATGCTGCATTCATATTCATTAGAGTAATCAGGAATCTAAATGGCTCGGACATTGTTGTGTGTGCTACGTCATCGTAATGGCTCATCGTATATCCCTAGACCGGCCATACGCTAATCTTACGGTCTGTTCTTTGATGTGCGACGGGGATAATCTGACGACTAACTGTGTGTTTATATGTTCAGAATTGGAGTCAACAACGATGGGCTAACATCATCATGCGCTATACATTAAAAAAAATATGACGATCATCATATTCAGGAGGACGTGAACTTCTGGTCAATATGGTGGATAGGCGGCAGGAACCATTGAAGGCTATACATGAAAAGTGTTCCTTGTTGTAGTTTCCTCATATTCTAAGTCCGGCTTGTTGCAGAAGCTACTGAGTTAAGTGCTCTGTGAACACCGTGAGTTGTGTGTCTCATCCGTTTTGATCATGTTTCGATATTCCAATTGTTTACAATGAATGATGATATCGTATGGCAGGGAACAGTTGGCTGCGTTCACTTTCTGTGCGGTTTCGCTTTATGTCTTTTGGCGTGTGCTGAGACTGCTACGATGGGGCTACAGTTACCTTTCTTTATTTAGGAGATGAGATATTAATTCGGATGATTACGCTGGCACGGGCGGTTGAGCAATTATGGATTTTAATTCGTTTTCAGTGATACCAGGGCCTTCCATAACCAAATAACCAAATTAATGAAAAAGTTTGAGCAAGTCTGGTAGAAAATCTTAGCCTAACTCTACAGTGAAAAAAGTTCTCGCAGATTCAGATGTGTATGTGCCATTCTCGATATATTCAACGTTACCTATAACTGTAATACTACAGGGTGTTTATAAAGTAGCTGCTCAGTGACTTGAAAAAATATTTGTGAAATTACGTCACTGATTGATGAAATTTACATCATGATATTCTGTCTCCACACTCCCGTTTGTAGCATACCACAACACGCCGTTGTTATATTCACGATTTCATTGCTGAAAGGAAATTGTGTTAAGCATGGAAAACAGTGTATTTTCGTTTGAATACGTCTTCCGTAATGGTAGCAAATACCATATCAAAAAGACTAAAATTATGATCATAAAAAAAGAAAATACTCAAAATCCACAAGTGGATATCACATTGGAAGGAATAGACCTGGAGACAGTTCAGAATTACAACTACCTTGGACATACTATAACCAGTTATGGAAAATGTACAACTGAAATAAACAAAAGAATAGGAATGGCAAAAAGTATTTTTAATGTCATACTAAGATACATAGAACATACTAACATCAAAACAAATAACACCAGGGCTAAAACTAAGAATATCAAAATGTTTTGTCTTCTCAACATTCCTATATAGTGCAGAAACAGGGACATTAAACAAGAAAACAGAACAGAGAATTGAAGCCTTTGAAATGTGGATATATAAAAGAATAGGTAGAATTGGATGGAAGGAAAAGAAAACAAACGATGAAGTCTTAAAACAACTAACAATGAAAAGATAACTACTAAACACAATTCAAACAAGACAAATGCGATTTTTGGGCCATGTTAAAAGACACAACAGTCTACTAAAAGTAATCCTGGAGGGGAAAATACAAGGTAAAAGAGGCAGAGACAGACCAAGACTAACATGGATGAGTAACATCAAAAGATGGACAAACCAGCCTATGACAACCTGCACCATCAAAGCAAGAGACAGAGCAGAATGGCACCTTCGTTGCGGAGATGGCACTCGCTGATAATGATGATCTCTCAGGCTGTTTTCTGTCACTCGTCTAACACATAACATCTCGGTGGTGTTTATTTTTCTTATTGTTCTTGCGTCTAGGGTCCAAATCTGACAATGGATCTATCTATCTATCTATCTATCTATCTATCTATCTATCTATCTATCTATCTATCTATCTATCTATCTATCTATCTATCTATCTATCTATCTATCTATCTATCTATCTATCTATCTATCTATCTATCTATCTATCTATCTATCTATCTATCTATCTATCTATCTATCTATCTATCTATCTATCTATCTATCTATCTATCTATCTATCTATCTATCTATCTATCTATCTATCTATCTATCTATCTATCTATCTATCTATCTATCTATCTATCTATCTATCTATCTATCTATCTATCTATCTATCTATCTATCTATCTATCTATCTATCTATCTATCTATCTATCTATCTATCTATCTATCTATCTATCTATCTATCTATCTATCTATCTATCTATCTATCTATCTATCTATCTATCTATCTATCTATCTATCTATCTATCTATCTATCTATCTATCTATCTATCTATCTATCTATCTATCTATCTATCTATCTATCTATCTATCTATCTATCTATCTATCTATCTATCTATCTATCTATCTATCTATCTATCTATCTATCTATCTATCTATCTATCTATCTATCTATCTATCTATCTATCTATCTATCTATCTATCTATCTATCTATCTATCTATCTATCTATCTATCTATCTATCTATCTATCTATCTATCTATCTATCTATCTATCTATCTATCTATCTATCTATCTATCTATCTATCTATCTATCTATCTATCTATCTATCTATCTATCTATCTATCTATCTATCTATCTATCTATCTATCTATCTATCTATCTATCTATCTATCTATCTATCTATCTATCTATCTATCTATCTATCTATCTATCTATCTATCTATCTATCTATCTATCTATCTATCTATCTATCTATCTATCTATCTATCTATCTATCTATCTATCTATCTATCTATCTATCTATCTATCTATCTATCTATCTATCTATCTATCTATCTATCTATCTATCTATCTATCTATCTATCTATCTATCTATCTATCTATCTATCTATCTATCTATCTATCTATCTATCTATCTATCTATCTATCTATCTATCTATCTATCTATCTATCTATCTATCTATCTATCTATCTATCTATCTATCTATCTATCTATCTATCTATCTATCTATCTATCTATCTATCTATCTATCTATCTATCTATCTATCTATCTATCTATCTATCTATCTATCTATCTATCTATCTATCTATCTATCTATCTATCTATCTATCTATCTATCTATCTATCTATCTATCTATCTATCTATCTATCTATCTATCTATCTATCTATCTATCTATCTATCTATCTATCTATCTATCTATCTATCTATCTATCTATCTATCTATCTATCTATCTATCTATCTATCTATCTATCTATCTATCTATCTATCTATCTATCTATCTATCTATCTATCTATCTATCTATCTATCTATCTATCTATCGTCCTTTCGAGCCGAAGACGGCACATAGGGCAGAACCACAATCTCAAAAACAGAAACCTTGCGTGCCAGAATGGCACTTATTGCAGAGATCGCTGCTTCCAAAACTATTGGCTCTGTTTCCATAACAATACTTTTACAATGACAGCTTGTCAAGCCATCGATCAACCTTCTTAGTCGCCTCTTACCTGGAAGGTCAGAGTGTCACTATTAATATGGTATTAGTGACCATAAATTTTACAGACTTTCAGTACATGATATGTGGGGTAATGTGGTCGGTATTACGCCCGTGCCGCTTTAATTTTCCAGGAAAAAATCCGGTACCCATTTAAGGCTGGGTGAACCAGAAAGCCGTCGGTTAGGATCGAACGCTACCTCTTGTCATTAGTAGTCAAGTTCACTAACCATTGAGCTATCGCGGCTCAGCTATCACCATAATAAGATATTAAGATCATATTATTTGAACATATTAAAATAAGCAATGGTCTCAACATGATCACTCCCAGCCAGCGACCCTTAGCAAGACGACTCTCAGAGATAAAGGTAAGTTTGTAAAAGTTGGGGCCTAGAAGGTGGTAGGTTACTGACATCACGATAAGTTCCATGATGGAGACACACTACAGTAAACAAAAAGCGAACACTTCATTTTTATTTCGACGCCGAAGGCAGCACAGGGAGAGTAAAATGTATCGCATCACAGGGATAGTAAAATGAATCGCAGCACAGAGAAAATAAAATGTATCGCAGCACAAGGTGAGTAAAATGTATCGCAGCACAGAGAGAGTAAAATGTATCACACCACAGGGAGAGTAAAATGTATCACACCACAGGGAGAGTAAAATGTATCACACCACAGGGAGAGTAAAATGTATCACACCACAGGGAGAGTAAAATGTATCACACCACAGGGAGAGTAAAATGTATCACACCACAGGGAGAGTAAAATGTATCACACCACAGAGAGAGTAAAATGTATCACACCACAGGGAGAGTAAAATGTATCGCACCACAGGGAGAGTAAAATGTATCACACCACAGGGAGAGTAAAATGTATCACACCACAGAGAGAGTAAAATGTATCACACCACAGGGAGAGTAAAATGTATCACACCACAGGGAGAGTAAAATGTATCACACCACAGGGAGAGTAAAATGTATCGTAGAACAGAAAGAGTAAAATGTATCACACCACAGGGAGAGTAAAATGTATCACACCACAGGGAGAGTAAAATGTATCGCACCACAGGGAGAGTAAAATGTATCACACCACAGGGAGAGTAAAATGTATCACACCACAGAGAGAGTAAAATGTATCACACCACAGGGAGAGTAAAATGTATCACACCACAGGGAGAGTAAAATGTATCACACCACAGGGAGAGTAAAATGTATCGTAGAACAGAAAGAGTAAAATGTATCACACCACAGGGAGAGTAAAATTTATCACACCAGAGGGAGAGTAAAATGTATCGCACCACAGGGAGAGTAAAATGTATCACACCACAGGGAGAGTAAAATGTATCACACCACAGAGAGAGTAAAATGTATCACACCACAGGGAGAGTAAAATGTATCACACCACAGGGAGAGTAAAATGTATCACACCACAGAGAGAATAAATTTATCTCAGCACAGAGAGAGAGAGAGAGAGTAAAATGTATCACACCACAGGGAGAGTAAAATGTATCACACCACAGGGAGAGTAAAATGTATCGTAGAACAGAAAGAGTAAAATGTATCGCACCACAGGGAGAGTAAAATGTATAACACCACAGGGAGAGTAAAATGTATCTCACCACAGGGAGAGTAAAATGTATCACACCTGAGGGAGAGTAAAATGTATCACACCACAGGGAGAGTAAAATGTATCGCAGCACAGGGAGAGTAAAATGTATCGCAGCACAGGGAGAATAAAATGTATCGCAGCACAGGGAGAGTAAAATGTATCACAACACAGGGAGAGTAAAATGTATCGCAGCACAGGGAGAGTAAAATGTATCACAACACAGGGAGAGTAAAATGTATCGCAGCACAGGGAGAGTAGAATGTATCGCAGCACAGGGAGAGTAAAATGTATCGCAGCACAGGGGGAGTAAAATGTATCGCAGCACAGGGAGAGTAAAATGTATAGCAAGCACAGGGATAGTAAAATGTATCACAACACAGGGAGAGTAAAATGTATCACAACACAGAGAGAATAAAATGTATCTCAGCACAGAGAGAGAGAGAGAGAGAGAGAGAGTAAAATGTATCACACCACAGGGATAGTAAAATGTATCACACCACAGGGAGAGTAAAATGTATCACACCACAGGGAGAGTAAAATGTATCGTAGAACAGAAAGAGTAAAATGTATCACACCACAGGGAGAGTAAAATGTATAACACCACAGGGAGAGTAAAATGTATCGCAACACAGGGAGAGTAAAATGTATTTCACCACACAGAGAGAGTAAAATGTATCACACCTCAGGGAGAGTAAAATTTATCACACCACAGGAAGAGTAGAATGTATCGCCGCACCGGGAGATTAAAATGTATCGCAGCACAGGGAGAATAAAATGTATCGCAGCACAGGGAGAGTAAAATGTATCGCAGCACAGGGAGAGTAAAATGTATCGCAGCATAGGGAGAATAAAATGTATCGCAGCACAGGGAGAGTAAAATGTATCACAACACAGGGAGAGTAAAATGTATCGCAGCACAGGGGGAGTAAAATGTATCGCAGCACAGGGAGAGTAAAATGTATCGCAGCGCAGGGGGAGTAAATGTATCGCAGCACAGGGAGAGTAAAGTCTATGGCAGCACAGGGAGAGTAAAATGTATCGCAGCACAGGGAGAGTAAAATGTATCACAACACAGGTAGAGTAAAATGTATCGCAGCACAGGGAGAGTAAAATGTATCGCAACACAGGGAGAGTAAAATGTATCGCAGCACAGGGAGAGTAAAATGTATCGCAGCACAGGGAGAGTAAAGTCTATGGCAGCACAGGGAGAGTAAAATGTATCACAATACAGGGAGAGTAAAATGTATCGCAGCACAGGGAGAGTAAAATGTATCACAACACAGGGAGAGTAAAATGTATCGCGACACAGGGAGAGTAAAATGTATCGCAGCACAGGGAGAATAAAATGTATCGCAGCACAGGGAGAGTAAAATGTATCACAACACAGGGAGAGTAAAATGTATCGCAGCACAGGGAGAGTAAAATGTATCACAACACAGGGAGAGTAAAATGTATCGCAGCACAGGGAGAGTAGAATGTATCGCAGCACAGGGAGAGTAAAATGTATCGCAGCACAGAAAGAGTAAAATGTATCACAACACAGGGAGAGTAAAATGTATCGCGGCACAGGGAGAGTAAAATGTATCGCAGCACAGGGAGAGTAAAATGTATCGCAGCACAGCGAGAGTAAAATGTATCGCAGCACAGGGAGAGTAAAATGTATAGCAAGCACAGGGATAGTAAAATGTATCACAATACAGGGAGAGTAAAATGTATCACAACACAGAGAGAATAAAATGTATCTCAGCACAGAGAGAGAGAGAGTAAAATGTATTACACCACAGGGAGAGTAAAATGTATCACACCACAGGGAGAGTAAAATGTATCACACCACAGGGAGAGTAAAATGTATCGTAGAACAGAAAGAGTAAAATGTATCACACCACAGGGAGAGTAAAATGTATAACACCACAGGGAGAGTAAAATGTATCGCAACACAGGGAGAGTAAAATGTATCTCACCACACAGAAAGAGTAAAATGTATCACACCCCAGGGAGAGTAAAATTTATCACACCACAGGAAGAGTAAAATGTATCGCAGCACAGGGAGAGTAAAATGTATCGCAGCACAGGGAGAATAAAATGTATCGCAGCACAGGGAGAGTAAAATGTATCACAACACAGGGAGAGTAAAATGTATCGCAGCACAGGGAGAGTAAAATGTATCACACCACAGGGAGAGTAAAATGTATCGCAGCACAGGGAGAGTAAAATGTATCACACCACAGGGAGAGTAAAATGTATCACACCACAGGGAGAGTAAAATGTATCACACCACAGGGAGAGTAAAATGTATCACACCACAGGGAGAGTAAAATGTATCACACCACAGGGAGAGTAAAATGTATCACACCACAGGGAGAGTAAAATGTATCGCAGCACAGAGAGAGTAAAATGTATCACACCACAGGGAGAGTAAAATGTATCGCAGCACAGGGAGAGTAAAATGTATCACACCACAGGGAGAGTAAAATGTATCACACCACAGGGAGAGTAAAATGTATCACACCACAGGGAGAGTAAAATGTATCTCACCACAGGGAGAGTAAAATGTATCACACACCAGGGAGAGTAAAATGTATCACACCACAGGGAGAGTAAAATGTATCACACCACAGGGAGAGTAAAATGTATCACACCACAGTGAGAGTAGAATGTATCGCAGCACAGGGAGAGTAAAATGTATCACAGCACAGGGAGAGTAAAATGTATCACAACACAGGGAGAGTAGAATGTATCGCAGCACAGGGAGAGTAAAATGTATCACACCACAGGGAGAGTAAAATGTATCACACCAGAGTGAGAGTAAAATGTATCACACCACAGGGAGAGTAAAATGTATCACACCACAGGGAGAGTAGAATGTATCGCAGCACAGGGAGAGTAAAATGTATCGCAGCACAGGGAGAGTAAAATGTATCACAACACAGGGAGAGTAAAATGTATCGCAGCAGTGGGAGAGTAAAATGTATCGCAGCACAGGGAGAGTAAAATGTATCGCAGCACAGGGAGAGTAAAATGTATCGCAGCACAGGGAGAGTAAAATGTATAGCAAGCACAGGGATAGTAAAATGTATCACAACACAGGGAGAGTAAAATGTATCACAACACAGAGAGAATAAAATGTATCTCAGCACAGAGAGAGAGAGAGAGTAAAATGTATCACACCACAGGGAGAGTAAAATGTATCACACCACAGGGAGAGTAAAATGTATCACACAACAGGGAGAGTAAAATGTATCGTAGAACAGAAAGAGTAAAATGTATCACACCACAGGGAGAGTAAAATGTATAACACATAGGAAGAGTAAAATGTATCTCACCACAGGGAGAGTAAAATGTATCACACCTCAGGGAGAGTAAAATGTATCACACCACAGGGAGAGTAAAATGTATCGCAGCACAGGGAGAGTAAAATGTATCGCAGCACAGGGGGAGTAAAATGTATCGCAGCACAGGGAGAGTAAAATGTATAGCAAGCACAGGGATAGTAAAATGTATCACAACACAGGGAGAGTAAAATGTATCACAACACAGAGAGAATAAAATGTATCTCAGCACAGAGAGAGAGAGAGAGAGAGAGAGTAAAATGTATCACAACACAGGGAGAGTAAAATTTATCACACCACAGGGAGAGTAAAATGTATCACACCACAGTGAGAGTAAAATGTATCGTAGAACAGAAAGAGTAAAATGTATCACACCACAGGGAGAGTAAAATGTATAACACCACAGGGAGAGTAAAATGTATCGCAACACAGGGAGAGTAAAATGTATTTCACCACACAGAGAGAGTAAAATGTATCACACCTCAGGGAGAGTAAAATTTATCACACCACAGGAAGAGTAAAATGTATCGCAGTACAGGGAGAGTAAAATGTATCACAATACAGGGAGAGTAAAATGTATCGCAGCACAGGGAGAGTAAAATGTATCACAACACAGGGAGAGTAAAATGTATCGCGACACAGGGAGAGTAAAATGTATCGCAGCACAGGGAGAATAAAATGTATCGCAGCACAGGGAGAGTAAAATGTATCACAACACAGGGAGAGTAAAATGTATCGCAGCACAGGGAGAGTAAAATGTATCACAACACAGGGAGAGTAAAATGTATCGCAGCACAGGGAGAGTAGAATGTATCGCAGCACAGGGAGAGTAAAATATATCGCAGCACAGAAAGAGTAAAATGTATCACAACACAGGGAGAGTAAAATGTATCGCGGCACAGGGAGAGTAAAATGTATCGCAGCACAGGGAGAGTAAAATGTATCGCAGCACAGGGAGAGTAAAATGTATCGCAGCACAGGGAGAGTAAAATGTATAGCAAGCACAGGGATAGTAAAATGTATCACAATACAGGGAGAGTAAAATGTATCACAACACAGAGAGAATAAAATGTATCTCAGCACAGAGAGAGAGAGAGAGTAAAATGTATTACACCACAGGGAGAGTAAAATGTATCACACCACAGGGAGAGTAAAATGTATCACACCACAGGGAGAGTAAAATGTATCTCACCACAGGGAGAGTAAAATGTATCACACACCAGGGAGAGTAAAATGTATAACACCACAGGGAGAGTAAAATGTATCGCAACACAGGGAAATAAAAATGTATCTCACCACACAGAAAGAGTAAAATGTATCACACCCCAGGGAGAGTAAAATGTATCGCAGCACAGGGAGAGTAAAATGTATCGCAGCACAGAGAGAGTAAAATTTATCACACCACAGGGAGAGTAAAATGTATCGCAGCACAGGGAGAGTAAAATGTATCACACCACAGGGAGAGTAAAATGTATCGCAGCACAGAGAGAGTAAAATGTATCACACCACAGGGAGAGTAAAATGTATCGCAGCACAGGGAGAGTAAAATGTATCACACCACAGGGAGAGTAAAATGTATCACACCACAGGGAGAGTAAAATGTATCACACCACAGGGAGAGTAAAATGTATCACACCACAGGGAGAGTAAAATGTATCTCACCACAGGGAGAGTAAAATGTATCACACACCAGGGAGAGTAAAATGTATCACACCACAGGGAGAGTAAAATGTATCACACCACAGGGAGAGTAAAATGTATCACACCACAGGGAGAGTAGAATGTATCGCAGCACAGGGAGAGTAAAATGTATCACAGCACAGGGAGAGTAAAATGTATCACAACACAGGGAGAGTAGAATGTATCGCAGCACAGGGAGAGTAAAATGTATCACACCACAGGGAGAGTAAAATGTATCACACCAGAGGGAGAGTAAAATTTATCACACCACAGGGAGAGTAAAATGTATCACACCACAGTGAGAGTAAAATGTATCGTAGAACAGAAAGAGTAAAATGTATCACACCACAGGGAGAGTAAAATGTATAACACCACAGGGAGAGTAAAATGTATCGCCACACAGGGAGAGTAAAATGTATTTCACCACACAGAGAGAGTAAAATGTATCACACCTCAGGGAGAGTAAAATTTATCACACCACAGGAAGAGTAAAATGTATCGCAGTACAGGGAGAGTAAAATGTATCACAATACAGGGAGAGTAAAATGTATCGCAGCACAGGGAGAGTAAAATGTATCACAACACAGGGAGAGTAAAATGTATCGCGACACAGGGAGAGTAAAATGTATCGCAGCACAGGGAGAATAAAATGTATCGCAGCACAGGGAGAGTAAAATGTATCACAACACAGGGAGAGTAAAATGTATCGCAGCACAGGGAGAGTAAAATGTATCACAACATAGGGAGAGTAAAATGTATCGCAGCACAGGGAGAGTAGAATGTATCGCAGCACAGGGAGAGTAAAATGTATCGCAGCACAGAAAGAGTAAAATGTATCACAACACAGGGAGAGTAAAATGTATCGCGGCACAGGGAGAGTAAAATGTATCGCAGCACAGGGAGAGTAAAATGTATCGCAGCACAGGGAGAGTAAAATGTATCGCAGCACAGGGAGAGTAAAATGTATAGCAAGCACAGGGATAGTAAAATGTATCACAATACAGGGAGAGTAAAATGTACCACAACACAGAGAGAATAAAATGTATCTCAGCACAGAGAGAGAGAGAGAGTAAAATGTATTACACCACAGGGAGAGTAAAATGTATCACACCACAGGGAGAGTAAAATGTATCACACCACAGGGAGAGTAAAATGTATCGTAGAACAGAAAGAGTAAAATGTATCACACCACAGGGAGAGTAAAATGTATAACACCACAGGGAGAGTAAAATGTATCGCAACACAGGGAGAGTAAAATGTATCTCACCACACAGAAAGAGTAAAATGTATCACACCCCAGGGAGAGTAAAATGTATCGCAGCACAGGGAGAGTAAAATGTATCGCAGCACAGAGAGAGTAAAATGTATCACACCACAGGGAGAGTAAAATGTATCGCAGCACAGGGAGAGTAAAATGTATCACACCACAGGGAGAGTAAAATGTATCGCAGCACAGAGAGAGTAAAATGTATCACACCACAGGGAGAGTAAAATGTATCGCAGCACAGGGAGAGTAAAATGTATCACACCACAGGGAGAGTAAAATGTATCACACCACAGGGAGAGTAAAATGTATCACACCACAGGGAGAGTAAAATGTATCACACCACAGGGAGAGTAAAATGTATCTCACCACAGGGAGAGTAAAATGTATCACACACCAGGGAGAGTAAAATGTATCACACCACAGGGAGAGTAAAATGTATCACACCACAGGGAGAGTAAAATGTATCACACCACAGGGAGAGTAGAATGTATCGCAGCACAGGGAGAGTAAAATGTATCACAGCACAGGGAGAGTAAAATGTATCACAACACAGGGAGAGTAGAATGTATCGCAGCACAGGGAGAGTAAAATGTATCACACCACAGGGAGAGTAAAATGTATCACACCAGAGGAGAGTAAAATGTATCACACCACAGGGAGAGTAAAATGTATCACACCACAGGGAGAGTAGAATGTATCGCAGCACAGGGAGAGTAAAATGTATCGCAGCACAGGGAGAGTAAAATGTATCACAACACAGGGAGAGTAAAATGTATCGCAGCAGTGGGAGAGTAAAATGTATCGCAGCACAGGGAGAGTAAAATGTATCGCAGCACAGGGAGAGTAAAATGTATCGCAGCACAGGGAGAGTAAAATGTATAGCAAGCACAGGGATAGTAAAATGTATCACAACACAGGGAGAGTAAAATGTATCACAACACAGAGAGAATAAAATGTATCTCAGCACAGAGAGAGAGAGAGAGAGTAAAATGTATCACACCACAGGGAGAGTAAAATGTATCACACCATAGGGAGAGTAAAATGTATCACACCACAGGGAGAGTAAAATGTATCGTAGAACAGAAAGAGTAAAATGTATCACACCACAGGGAGAGTAAAATGTATAACACCATAGGAAGAGTAAAATGTATCTCACACAGGGAGAGTAAAATGTATCACACCTCAGGGAGAGTAAAATGTATCACACCACAGGGAGAGTAAAATGTATCGCAGCACAGGGAGAGTAAAATGTATCGCAGCACAGGGAGAATAAAATGTATCGCAGCACAGGGAGAGTAAAATGTATCACAACACAGGGAGAGTAAAATGTATCGCAGCACAGGGAGAGTAAAATGTATCACAACACAGGGAGAGTAAAATGTATCGCAGCACAGGGAGAGTAGAATGTATCGCAGCACAGGGAGAGTAAAATGTATCGCAGCACAGGGGGAGTAAAATGTATCGCAGCACAGTGAGAGTAAAATGTATAGCAAGCACAGGGATAGTAAAATGTATCACAACACAGGGAGAGTAAAATGTATCACAACACAGAGAGAATAAAATGTATCTCAGCACAGAGAGAGAGAGAGAGAGAGTAAAATGTATCACAACACAGGGAGAGTAAAATTATCACACCACAGGGAGAGTAAAATGTATCACACCACAGTGAGAGTAAAATGTATCGTAGAACAGAAAGAGTAAAATGTATCACACCACAGGGAGAGTAAAATGTATAACACCACAGGGAGAGTAAAATGTATCGCAACACAGGGAGAGTAAAATGTATTTCACCACACAGAGAGAGTAAAATGTATCACACCTCAGGGAGAGTAAAATTTATCACACCACAGGAAGAGTAAAATGTATCGCAGCACAGGGAGAGTAAAATGTATCGCAGCACAGGGAGAATAAAATGTATCGCAGCACAGGGAGAGTAAAATGTATCGCAGCACAGGGAGAGTAAAATGTATCGCAGCACAGGGAGAATAAAATGTATCGCAGCACAGGGAGAGTAAAATGTATCACAACACAGGGAGAGTAAAATGTATCGCAGCACAGGGGGAGTAAAATGTATCGCAGCACAGGGAGAGTAAAATGTATCGCAGCGCAGGGGGAGTAAATGTATCGCAGCACAGGGAGAGTAAAGTCTATGGCAGCACAGGGAGAGTAAAATGTATTGCAGCACAGGGAGAGTAAAATGTATCACAACACAGGGAGAGTAAAATGTATCGCAGCACAGGGAGAGTAAAATGTATCGCAGCATAGGGAGAGTAAAATGTATCGCAGCACAGGGAGAGTAAAGTCTATGGCAGCACAGGGAGAGTAAAATGTATCACAATACAGGGAGAGTAAAATGTATCGCAGCACAGGGAGAGTAAAATGTATCACAACACAGGGAGAGTAAAATGTATCGCGGCACAGGGAGAGTAAAATGTATCGCAGCACAGGGAGAGTAAAATGTATCGCAGCACAGGGAGAGTAAAATGTATCACAACACAGGGAGAGTAAAATGTATCGCAGCACAGGGAGAGTAAAATGTATCACAACACAGGGAGAGTAAAATGTATCGCAGCACAGGGAGAGTAGAATGTATCGCAGCACAGGGAGAGTAAAATGTATCGCAGCACAGGGAGAGTAAAATGTATCACAACACAGGGAGAGTAAAATGTATCGCGGCACAGGGAGAGTAAAATGTATCGCAGCACAGGGAGAGTAAAATGTATCGCAGCACAGGGAGAGTAAAATGTATCGCAGCACAGGGAGAGTAAAATGTATAGCAAGCACAGGGATAGTAAAATATATCACAACACAGGGAGAGTAAAATGTATCACAACACAGAGAGAATAAAATGTATCTCAGCACAGAGAGAGAGAGAGAGTAAAATGTATCACACCACAGGGAGAGTAAAATGTATCACACCACAGGGAGAGTAAAATGTATCACACCACAGGGAGAGTAAAATGTATCGCAGCACAGGGAGAGTAAAATGTATCGCAGCACAGGGAGAGTAAAGTCTATGGCAGCACAGGGAGAGTAAAATGTATCACAATACAGGGAGAGTAAAATGTATCGCAGCACAGGGAGAGTAAAATGTATCACAACACAGGGAGAGTAAAATGTATCGCGGCACAGGGAGAGTAAAATGTATCGCAGCACAGGGAGAGTAAAATGTATCGCAGCACAGGGAGAGTAAAATTTACCGCAGCACAGGGAGAGTAAAGTCTATGGCAGCACAGGGAGAGTAAAGTCTATGGCAGCACAGGGAGAGTAAAATGTATCGCAGCACAGGGAGAGTAAAATTTACCGCAGCACAGGGAGAGTAAAGTCTATGGCAGCACAGGGAGAGTAAAGTCTATGGCAGCACAGGGAGAGTAAAATGTATCGCAGCACAGGAAGAGTAAAATGTATCGCAGCACAGGGAGAGTAAAATGTATCGCAGCACAGGGAGAGTAAAGTCTATGGCAGCACATGGAGAGTAAAATGTATCACAATTCAGGGAGAGTAAAATGTATCGCAGCACAGGGAGAGTAAAATGTATCACAACACAGGGAGAGTAAAATGTATCGCGGCACAGGGAGAGTAAAATGTATCGCAGCACAGGGAGAGTAAAATGTATCGCAGCACAGGGAGAGTAAAATGTATCGCAGCACAGGGAGAGTAAAATGTATCGCAGCACAGGGAGAATAAAATGTATCGCAGCACAGGGAGAGTAAAATGTATCACAACACAGGGAGAGTAAAATGTATCGCAGCACAGGGGGAGTAAAATGTATCGCAGCACAGGGAGAGTAAAATGTATCGCAGCGCAGGGGGAGTAAATGTATCGCAGCACAGGGAGAGTAAAGTCTATGGCAGCACAGGGAGAGTAAAATGTATTGCAGCACAGGGAGAGTAAAATGTATCACAACACAGGGAGAGTAAAATGTATCGCAGCACAGGGAGAGTAAAATGTATCGCAGCATAGGGAGAGTAAAATGTATCGCAGCACAGGGAGAGTAAAGTCTATGGCAGCACAGGGAGAGTAAAATATATCACAATACAGGGAGAGTAAAATGTATCGCAGCACAGGGAGAGTAAAATGTATCACAACACAGGGAGAGTAAAATGTATCGCGGCACAGGGAGAGTAAAATGTATCGCAGCACAGGGAGAGTAAAATGTATCGCAGCACAGGGAGAGTAAAATGTATCACAACACAGGGAGAGTAAAATGTATCGCGGCACAGGGAGAGTAAAATGTATCGCAGCACAGGGAGAGTAAAATGTATCGCAGCACAGGGAGAGTAAAATGTATCGCAGCACAGGGAGAGTAAAATGTATAGCAAGCACAGGGATAGTAAAATATATCACAACACAGGGAGAGTAAAATGTATCACAACACAGAGAGAATAAAATGTATCTCAGCACAGAGAGAGAGAGAGAGTAAAATGTATCACACCACAGGGAGAGTAAAATGTATCACACCACAGGGAGAGTAAAATGTATCACACCACAGGGAGAGTAAAATGTATCGCAGCACAGGGAGAGTAAAATGTATCGCAGCACAGGGAGAGTAAAGTCTATGGCAGCACAGGGAGAGTAAAATGTATCACAATACAGGGAGAGTAAAATGTATCGCAGCACAGGGAGAGTAAAATGTATCACAACACAGGGAGAGTAAAATGTATCGCGGCACAGGGAGAGTAAAATGTATCGCAGCACAGGGAGAGTAAAATGTATCGCAGCACAGGGAGAGTAAAATTTACCGCAGCACAGGGAGAGTAAAGTCTATGGCAGCACAGGGAGAGTAAAGTCTATGGCAGCACAGGGAGAGTAAAATGTATCGCAGCACAGGGAGAGTAAAATTTACCGCAGCACAGGGAGAGTAAAGTCTATGGCAGCACAGGGAGAGTAAAGTCTATGGCAGCACAGGGAGAGTAAAATGTATCGCAGCACAGGAAGAGTAAAATGTATCGCAGCACAGGGAGAGTAAAATGTATCGCAGCACAGGGAGAGTAAAGTCTATGGCAGCACATGGAGAGTAAAATGTATCACAATTCAGGGAGAGTAAAATGTATCGCAGCACAGGGAGAGTAAAATGTATCACAACACAGGGAGAGTAAAATGTATCGCGGCACAGGGAGAGTAAAATGTATCGCAGCACAGGGAGAGTAAAATGTATCGCAGCACAGGGAGAGTAAAATGTATCGCAGCACAGGGAGAGTAAAATGTATCGCAGCACAGGGAGAATAAAATGTATCGCAGCACAGGGAGAGTAAAATGTATCACAACACAGGGAGAGTAAAATGTATCGCAGCACAGGGGGAGTAAAATGTATCGCAGCACAGGGAGAGTAAAATGTATCGCAGCGCAGGGGGAGTAAATGTATCGCAGCACAGGGAGAGTAAAGTCTATGGCAGCACAGGGAGAGTAAAATGTATTGCAGCACAGGGAGAGTAAAATGTATCACAACACAGGGAGAGTAAAATGTATCGCAGCACAGGGAGAGTAAAATGTATCGCAGCATAGGGAGAGTAAAATGTATCGCAGCACAGGGAGAGTAAAGTCTATGGCAGCACAGGGAGAGTAAAATGTATCACAATACAGGGAGAGTAAAATGTATCGCAGCACAGGGAGAGTAAAATGTATCACAACACAGGGAGAGTAAAATGTATCGCGGCACAGGGAGAGTAAAATGTATCGCAGCACAGGGAGAGTAAAATGTATCGCAGCACAGGGAGAGTAAAATGTATCACAACACAGGGAGAGTAAAATGTATCGCAGCACAGGGAGAGTAAAATGTATCACAACACAGGGAGAGTAAAATGTATCGCAGCACAGGGAGAGTAGAATGTATCGCAGCACAGGGAGAGTAAAATGTATCGCAGCACAGGGAGAGTAAAATGTATCACAACACAGGGAGAGTAAAATGTATCGCGGCACAGGGAGAGTAGAATGTATCGCAGCACAGGGAGAGTAAAATGTATCGCAGCACAGGGAGAGTAAAATGTATCGCAGCACAGGGAGAGTAAAATGTATAGCAAGTACAGGGATAGTAAAATATATCACAACACAGGGAGAGTAAAATGTATCACAACACAGAGAGAATAAAATGTATCTCAGCACAGAGAGAGAGAGAGTAAAATGTATCACACCACAGGGAGAGTAAAATGTATCACACCACAGGGAGAGTAAAATGTATCACACCACAGGGAGAGTAAAATGTATCGCAGCACAGGGAGAGTAAAATGTATCGCAGCACAGGGAGAGTAAAGTCTATGGCAGCACAGGGAGAGTAAAATGTATCACAATACAGGGAGAGTAAAATGTATCGCAGCACAGGGAGAGTAAAATGTATCACAACACAGGGAGAGTAAAATGTATCGCGGCACAGGGAGAGTAAAATGTATCGCAGCACAGGGAGAGTAAAATGTATCGCAGCACAGGGAGAGTAAAATTTACCGCAGCACAGGGAGAGTAAAGTCTATGGCAGCACAGGGAGAGTAAAGTCTATGGCAGCACAGGGAGAGTAAAATGTATCGCAGCACAGGGAGAGTAAAATTTACCGCAGCACAGGGAGAGTAAAGTCTATGGCAGCACAGGGAGAGTAAAGTCTATGGCAGCACAGGGAGAGTAAAATGTATCACACCACAGGGAGAGTAAAATGTATCGCAGCACAGGGAGAGTAAAGTCTATGGCAGCACAGGGAGAGTAAAATGTATCACAACACAGGGAGAGTATAATGTATCGCAGCACAGGGAGAGTAAAATGTATCGCAGCACAGGAAGAGTAAAATGTATCGCAGCACAGGGAGAGTAAAATGTATCGCAGCACAGGGAGAGTAAAGTCTATGGCAGCACATGGAGAGTAAAATGTATCACAATTCAGGGAGAGTAAAATGTATCGCAGCACAGGGAGAGTAAAATGTATCACAACACAGGGAGAGTAAAATGTATCGCGGCACAGGGAGAGTAAAATGTATCGCAGCACAGGGAGAGTAAAATGTATCGCAGCACAGGGAGAGTAAAATTTACCGCAGCACAGGGAGAGTAAAGTCTATGGCAGCACAGGGAGAGTAAAGTCTATGGCAGCACAGGGAGAGTAAAATGTATCGTCATCGCCTGCGATGTGTGAACAGCCATTAAGCGTATATGGTTGGCAGTAGTGTTCTCATAATGTGACAGATTTGCGTCTGGAGCTCTTTCTTTCATCTCTATAACGTATTCCTCAGGGACTTCCTGGGGAGCAGCATCGTCTTTGGGACATAACTGACAGACTTCATTAACCTTACCGATTGATCTTTATTTACATTTACTATTTGTGACATCGAGGCATGTTCATTCTTGGAGCTGAAATGGTATTAGGAAGATATTATACGCATCATACAGAGAACATATCATACAGAGAACATATCATACAGATAACATATCATTCAGAGAACATTATATACAGAAAAAATATCATACAGAGAATATATCATACAGATAACATATCATTCAGAGAACATTATATACAGAAAAAATATCATACAGAGAACATATCATACAGATAACATATCATTCAGAGAACATTATATACAGAAAAAATATCATACAGAGAATATATCATACAGGGAACATGTCATACAGAGAATATAGCACACAGAAAACATTTCATACAGTGAACATATCATACAGAGAATATATCATACAGAGAACATATCATACAGAGAATATATCATACTGAAAAACAAATCATACAGAGAATATATCATACAGAGAACATATCATACAGAGAACATAGTACATAGAAAACATATCATACAGAGAACATATCATAGAGAGAACATAGTACATAGAAAACATATCATACAGAGAACATAGTACATAGAAAACATATAATACAGAGAATATATCATACAGAGAAACAAATCATACGGAAAACATATCATACAGACAACACATCATACAGAGAACATAGTACATAGAAAATATATCATTCAGAGAACATACCATAGAGAGAATATATTAAATAGAAAACATATCATACAGAGAACATATCATACAGAGAACATATCATGCAGAGAACATATCATATACAGAGAACATATCATACAGAGAACATATCATACAGAGAACATATCATACAGAGAACATATCATACAAAGAACATAGCACCAATGAAGAAATACTCGAAAGAATCCAACGATCACTGGACCAATAAAAGACGTATTGTCAATAACAAAAGAGCTGAGACTGATATGGTATGAACACGTCACACCCTCCACAGGCTTTACCAAAACCATTCTGCAAGGCACAGTACGAGGCAAAAGAAGACAGGGAGGACAAAAGACAATATGGGTAGATAACATCAAAGAATGAACAGGATTGTCTGTCTTTGTCTCACAGAGAGTTACTTTAATTCTCAACGATTGGAAGCAAATTGTGAAAATGTTATCTGTGGTGCCCCAACCACCGATTAGGTTATGGGATATTGATTGCATTGATTGCCTGATGTTTATTCTTTGATGTTATCTTCCTATCTTTTTCTTTGTCTACTCTTCCTTCTTCCTTATTTCACAGGTACTTGTAGAATAGTTTTTGCCAAACCAGATGGTCGAGACAGATGACAAAAATATTTTCATTTTTTTGCGCCATCATGATCATCATCGTGTGCCCTCTCCGCAACGAAGGTTGGCTACCATGGATCGCCATTCTACTCTGTTTCTTGCTTTGATGGTGCAGGCTGACATAGATTGACTTGTCCATCTTTTGATGTTACTCGTCCATGTTAGTCTTGGTCTGCCTCTGCCTCTTTTGCCTTGTATTTTTCCTTCCAATATTACTTTTAGTAGGCTGTTGTGTCTTTTAACATGCCCCAAACATTTCATTTGTCTTGTCTTAATTGTGTTCAGCAGTTCTCTTTTTATTTTCAGTTGTTTTAAAACTTCATCGTTTGTTATCTTTTGTTTCCATCCAATTCTACCTAATCTTCTATAAATCCACATTTCAAAGGCTTCAATTTTCTGTTCTGTTTTCTTGTCTACTGTCCATGTTTCTGCACCATACAGGAATATTGAGAAGATGTAACATTTTGCCATTCTTAGTTTCAGCCCTGCTGATATTTGTTTTGTTGTTAGTATATTTTTCATGACATTAAAATTATTTTTGCGCCACTTCACACAAATAAAAAAAAAATCATCATGTACTCGGATTGCTTGCATCTTTAACGAACTTGCTCGTTTGTGTTAACATCTAAGTAAGGGATTACCAAAAACCTATGACAACATCTCGTCTACATAACTTGTATTTGTTTTCAACTTCACATGGAAAACTGCATTAAGTTTTTCCTCTCTTTGGAGGTGGTATTTACCAGTTGACGATGAAGTTGTTGACGATGAAGCTGTTGACGATGAAGCTGTTGACGATGAAGCTGTTGACGATGAAGCTGTTGACGATGAAGTTCGGAATATATATTCGCTGATGTTGGTTTTGAATAGGTACGGCAAAAGGTAATTTTAATGCCATGAAAAACATACTAACAACAAAACAAATAACAGTTGGGCTGAAACAAAGAATAGCAAAATGTTACATCTTCTCAATATTCCTGTGTGGTGCAGAAACATGGACATTAGAGAAGAAATCAGAACAGAAAATTGAAGCCTTTGAAATGTGGATTTATAGAAGAATAGGTAGAATTGGATGGAAAGAAAAGAAAGGAAACGATGAAATTTTAAAACAACTAAAAATAAAAAAGAGAACTCCTAAATACAATTAAGACAAGAACAAATGAAATTTTTGGGGAACGTTAAAAGACACAACAGCCTACTAAAAGTAATATTGGAAGGGAAAATACAAGGTAAAAGAGGCAGAGGCAGACCAAGACTAACATGGACGAGTAACATCAAAAGATGGACAAGTCAATCTATGACAACCTGAACCATCAAAACAAGAAAGAGAGTGGCATGGCGATCCCTGGTAGCCAACCTTCGTTGCGGAGATGGCACTCGATCATGATGTTGATGTTGGTGTTGGTTTTGCGTTGTTGCTATTTAAAGCTTTATATTTTTTCTCCAGCTTGTCACCGTTCCATAAAAAAAAAGATTGATTGTGCGTCCCTTCCCGATAGTCCATATTATCTTATGAGTTGTTTACTCCCTTATTTATCTCTTCGTTTGTTCAATTTGTCCCAGACAGGAGATTCTTAAATCCTACATTGCATTAAAAAAAAATATATTGTTTGCAGCCGGACTTGAAATAGTTAAAGTACATTTTCGCAGAAATGTTTTTTTGTACGAATTCATGTTACATTTATATTCCTATATTTTTTATCTCGCAATTTTGTTATTGAGTTATTTGCGGATCATCATCATTGCACTCCGAATATGTCCATAGGTGCTCAGATCCCCTCCTCAGCAATTCCCTCAGTGTCCAGCGACTGACGACTCCAGTTCTATGTTGGTTAATTTTCGCAAATTTGCTTTATTCTCTAATTCAGCGTTTCTCAAACTGTGGTCTGTGGTCCTACAGGGGTTCGTGGTGCCGAGACAGGGGGTGCGAGAAGGCTTGAAGAGTAAAGGTCAAGGTCAAGTACGAGACTTGAACCCGCGTCTTAGCACGCGAGTTTTACACCCATATGTGCTCGGCCGCCTATCCAGAAATGTTCGGAAATTTCTGGATAGTGTCGCCTCAAGCATCGAAACTCAGATGCGAGGCAACATTCCTCACCTTCCCAGGACAATACCCTGGTACCCATTTTTGCCAGCGGCTGGGTCTACAACGGGGGTATTTTTCCTCCAACCACGAGTACAACTCACACTGCTCCCAGGGTGAATCGAACACTGGTTGTCCGAACGTCGGTAGACAAGTCGGGTGGTTTTCCCAACTCGGTAACCGAGGCCCCCAGGCTTGAAGAATTATAGTATGGTATATTATTGAATGGTATTATGTAGTTAAGTGGTATATTATTGAATGGTATTGTGTAGTTAAATGGTATATTATTGAATGGTATTGTGTAGTTAAGTGGTATATTATTGAATGGTATTGTGTAGTTAAATGGTATATTATTGAATGGTATTGTGTAGTTAAATGGTATATTATTGAATGGTATTGTGTAGTTAAATGGTATATTATTGAATGGTATTGTGTAGTTAAATGGTATATTATTGAGTGGTATTGTGTAGTTAAATGGTATATTATGGTATCTTATTGAATGTTATTATGTAGTTAAATGGTATAGTATTGAATATTATTGTGTAGTTAAATGGTATATTATGGTATATTATGGTATATTATTGAATGTTATTGTGAAGTTAAATGGTATATTATTGAATGTTATTGTGTAGTTAAATGGTATATTATGGTATATTATTGAATGTTATTATGTAGTTAAATGGTATATTATTGAATATTATTGTGTAGTATATATGGTATATTATTGAATGGTATTGTGTAGTTAAATGGTATATTATGGTATATTATTGAATGGTATTGTGTAGTTAAATGGTATAGTATGGTATATTATTGAATGGTATTGTGTAGTTAAATGGTAATGTATGGTATATTATTGAATGGTATTGCGTAGTTAAATGGTATTGTATGGTATATTATTGAATGGTATTGTGTAGTTAAATGGTATAGTATGGTATATTATTGAATGGTATTGCGTAGTTAAATGGTATAGTATGGTATATTATTGAATAGTATTGTGTAGTTAAATGGTATTGTATGGTATATTATTGAATGGTATTGTGTAGTTAAATGGTATAGTATGGTATATTATTGAATGGTATTGCGTAGTTAAATGGTATAGTATGGTATATTATTGAATAGTATTGTGTAGTTAAATGGTATAGTATGGTATATTATAGAATGGTATTGTGTAGTTAAATGGAAAGAGAATGAATGAATGAAAACACAGCAGAATAGAAATTGTATAAAGTAAGTAGCGTTTTCCCTATTAACAAAATGACAACTTTTATAACTTACTGCCTCCAAGACATCAGTCCCAGCACAAAGAAAGAAACGCCGGGTGACATCAAGGACACCTTAAACTGGACAAATATCAAAGAAACAAAAGTACTAGCCAGATCACACATTCTCAAGCGGCCTCAACATTCATTAGAACAAGGTTTGGTATCACACCGCCGCAACCAAATGTGGCGTAACTAATGAAGGAATAAGAACATTAATAATGTAGCTTGTTATGAAAGAAATAAAATATGTACTGTACTTGCAAGTGACAGATAGAAGCAGAGATGAAGATGATGGGGAAGACATGGAACGATCTTAAAAGAATGGCAAGAAACGGAACGGCTTGGAAAGTATGCTCCACTGGGAGCTAAAAAGGTAGAAAAAGAATAGACTTGCAAGTGAGTAAAAAAGTAAAGTAAAGTAAAATACCCCCATGACGCCAAGAGGCGTATAGGGAATATGGTGTTAGTGACCATACATTTTACAGACCCTCGGCACATGAATTTTGGGGTAATGTGGTCGGTATTACGCCTGTGCCGCCTTCCCAGAAAAAAATCCGATACCCATAAACGGCTGGGTGAACCGGTGGCCGTCGGTTGGGATCGAACCCTACCTCTTGTCCTATGTAGTCCAGTTCACTAACCACTGAGCTATCGCGGGTACTTGCAAGTGAGTGGCCACGTGTAAATGAAAGAAAGGACGTGGCATTTTTTGTACAGCTGCGTATACAGCCGCCGCAGTCTGTTTCAGTTTAACACTTTCCGCACAGAAGCTATTTGATCAATGTAACGGAAGAGATGTCAGAGACCAAACCTTTCATGGTATTAAGAATCAATCTACATATTTATATTTATCTAATATATAATAATATTTGGGTCAGAAGAATGACAGGAAACAGCTTAAGGGACAGGGTAAGAAACACTGACCTGAGGAAGAAACTCGAAATAGAACCAGCCATCGAATACATAAAGAAACAACAGATACATTGGTTCGGCCACATAACAAGACAAAAAGAACTAACATTGGATCAAAGAGCCATAAACAAACGCTACGAAAACGCCAGATTAAGAGGAAAACCGAGAAAGAGATGGATAAAGGGAATACTAGAGTCACTAGGTGGAATAACATCAGAAGAGGCCAACAGAAGAGCAAAGAATCGCAGATTGTTTCTCCCCTCGACGCCAACGGCAGCAGAGGAAGGATAGAAGAAGAAGAAGAATATATAACATATAATATATGAATTTTTAGATAATTGAACAAGAAATTATTTTTCGCCAATGCCAAAATGATACAAGGCATGTAAAAAGAATATGGTTTGATGATGGTTCACACTAATTAAATTGAGAGTGACGCACTGTGCGGCGAAACGTATGGAAAGAGTTAATGGTAGTTGAATGAATTTAGCGGTTGTGTTTCTTCAACTTGTGTTAATACAAATTGTATGATTACTGTCAATAATATTGACTGACATAGTTGTGGTAAGTTTACCATCAGCACATTTTAGCATCAACGTTGGCTGAACTTGAAACATAAAAGAACCGTTGATGTTGTCATGTGATCCTCTTGTTGGAAGGACAGTGAGAGCTATTCTAGTCACTTTGTGCTGCCGTTATAAACAATATTTGTGGCTTGGCTTAACGTGTTCAGAAGACAAGCAGCTACCACATTGTGTTTTCTGTTACAATGTATTGTCCAATGAGGCTATGAAACCATCTCAATTATGTGGCATTTCAGTGCTAAACATGAAGAACATGCTACAAAAGGCACCAATTTTGTTGGTGAAAAGTAAGGAACGCGAGATTCATGAAAATAAGAATATTGTTTTAAAAAAATTGCAACTGGTTGTAAAAATGAAAATGCAGTTATTGATTCCTTTGAATTGCCTCACCTATTGCACAAACAAGAAACCCGTACACAATAGCTGAAGAACTTAAGTTGTCGGCTGCAAAAATAATAGTTTCAGCACTGATCAATATGGAAGTTGCCAAGAACCTTTCCTTAGCATCTTTGTCAAATGATACTGAGAAGTGAAATCGATAGTTTGTCAGCCAATACGAAGGAATAATTGTTTGAAAAAAATTCGACTGTCCAACTATTTTGCTCTGCAATTAGACGAAAGCACAGACACAACAAGCGGAGCGAACTTGTTACCTTAGGTATGAACACGAGAAAATTGTTTTTGAAGATAAACTGTTAATCTGCTTGTTGGTAAATGCTTCTCATTGGGGGCATATTTAAATAATTGTATAACATCTCATGACTTGGATATTTTGAAATGCGTTGGGATTAGTACAGACGGGGCACGAGCAAAAAGTCTGGAAAGCTTACCGGACTTGTAAGCTCTTGTAGCTAAGAAGATGCCAGATAACTTGAAAGAGACTTTAAATGATTCAGTCAAAATTGTTAATTTTGTTAGAAGCAAAACTCTGAATTCGCGACATTTTTGAGCAACTCTGTAAAAATGTAGAAAGTAATCACTATCAGCTGTTGCTACTCAGCGAAGTCGGCTGGCTATCACGAGGTGAAGTTTTGTCATGTTTATGGGAATTGAGAGATGAAAATAGTTTATGGCCATGGAGAAGCAGTTTCACACGACCAACCATTTGACAGATATTTTTCTGGCTGATAAAATAGATATATCTGTCAGATATGTCCACCCATTTAAATTTGCTGAACTGAAATCTGAAAGTGTTACAGTATAATCAAGTTGAAGACAAGATTGAGGCCATGGTTACAAAGTTGGGATTATGGCATCATCACCTACTGAACAGAAACTTGGAACAAGTTCTAAATCTCCCACATTTTCTTGATTCCGTCGACGAGCAGTTGTCTGCAGAGGACATGCCATTTATTGCACATTTGGAAGATTTGCGGCACAGCTCCCCCTAATATTTTCCTGTTCCAGATACAATCATCAACTGGATTTTCAGTAAATGTGTATGAACTAAAAGGGTTCACTGTAACACAGGAAGACAAGCTCCTAGAAATATCCGGGCATGGTGCTCTGAGATTACATTTCAAGGTTACTCAAAAAGTTACTCAGTTCAAGGTTACTCAAGAAGTTACTCAGTTCAAGGTTACTCAAGAAGTTACTCAGTTCAAGGTTACTCAAGAAGTTACTCAGTTCAAGGTTACTCAAGAAGTTACTCAGTTCAAGGTTACTCAAGAAGTTACTCAGTTCAAGGTTACTCAAGAAGTTACTTCTTAATTTTGGGGTTCACTTACATGCACATTTGTTCTCAATTATGGAAAAGGGCTTTGAAAGTATTGATGTCTTTCCTAACAACATACCTGTGTGACAAACCATTCACTGATCTCGTTTATCTTAAAAATAAATACAGTCAACGTTTAGAAAACGTAGAGTCAGATCTCAGAATATAAGTTTGGACATTAAGCCCAATATAACAAGGCTTGTGGATGAAATGCAGCAACATCATAATTACATGAGTTTTCAATGTTACCTTTTGCCTCCAATCTTGTGATTAGTCAGGTACAATTTTTCACTGGCTATAACTATATTGTTTAAAGTCGTGCAAATGTGTGTCGTGTTGATTCATGTCCATAACTTTACGTGCATGTCAATTCCAGGTTTTTTTTTTTTTCCAGAAACACTAAAGCAAAACATATTCTTATTTTTACTTACATTGATAAGGAATAATTCAAATCATAATTTATTAGGAGCGTTCAGTTGAAAATAAAGTAGATGTCGAACATTTGTGGAAGAGTGAACAAATTTAAATGTGACATTTATTACAGTTTTGTAAATGAAATTGTTGATGCACTTTTGAATTGTAAGTCTTGAGTTGAAGTTGAATTCTGGGGGTCTGCGATTACAAAATGTATTTAATGGGGAGGGAAAGGAGGGGGGGGGGGTCCCCGATTACAAAACGTATTTAATGGAGGTCCGCGATTACAAAACGTATTTAATGGGGGTTTTAGATTACAAAACGTATTTAATGGGGGTTTTAGATTGCAAAACGTATTTAATGGGAGTTTTAGATTGCAAAACGTATTTAATGGTGGTTTTAGATTACAAAACGTATTTAATGGGGGTTCGAGATTACAAAACGTTTTTAATGGGGGTTCGAGATTACAAAACGTATTTAATGGGGGTTCGAGATTACAAAACGTATTTAATGGGGGTTCGAGATTACAAAACGTATTTAATGGAGGTCCGCGATTACAAAACGTATTTAATGGAGGTCCGCGATTACAAAACGTATTTAATGGGGGTTCGAGATTACAAAACGTATTTAATGGGGGTTCGAGATTACAAAACGTATTTAATGGAGGTCCGCGATTACAAAACGTACTTAATGGTTGTTCGAGATTACAAAACGTATTTAATGGGGTTCGAGATTTCAAAACGTATTTAATGGGGGTTCGAGATTACAAAACGTATTAAAGGAGGTCCGCGATTACAAAACGTATTTAATGGAGGTCCGCGATTACAACACGTATTTAATAGGTGTCCGCGATTATAAAACGTATTTAATGGAGGTCCGCGATTACAAAACGTATTTAATGGAGGTCCGCGATTACAACACGTATTTAATGGGGGTCCGCGATTACAACACGTATTTAATGGGGGTCCGCGAATGCAGAGCGTATTTAATAGTGGTTCGAGATTACAAAACGTATTTAATGGTTGTTCGAGATTACAAAACGTATTTAATGGTTGTTCGAGATTACAAAACGTATTTCATGGGGGTTCGAGATTACAAAACGTATTTAATGTGGGTCCAAGGTAAAGGAGAGTTTGGTAACCACTGCTCTAATCTGTCAGACTAAAATAGGAATATCACAATAAAAGTCCAATACAAACTACACAATATAAAAACACAATGACATTGCACGGCTATTACTGCCTACAAATATTTACATTTCAGTAAACATTAAGTTAATCCTCTCGCCGGGCCCTCAATCCGCAGTCAAACACTCTGTACTCGTGTTAATTCGGTAAATTGAGAATTTTAGAGTCAACTATCATCTGGTTTCTGTAAAAGATTTTTAGTCTTCACGACTGTGTTTGTCCATGTGTGTGTGGGGATCGTGTGTGTTTGGCTTTGTCTCTGTGTATGTGTGTATGTATTTTGTTGGATTATGTAAGAGTTGGAGGTGAAGATGTAAATGTTCAGGTTTTACTGTCTGTGTGTGCGTGGTGTGAGTGTATTTGTTACCTAACTAATGGAAAATGAGGTTCAAAGGTTAAAGAAAGACATGTCCGCTTACCGCAGTTTTGAACGGACGGGGCGGAGGGGATGACTGGGTGGTCTAGATGTAAGACGTCGGCCTCTGGACAAGAACAGTCTCGAGTTCGATCCCCACCACAGGCTGTGAGAATTTAAAAAAAAACCCATCTATGGTTTGCTTTGTAACTTTATCGTCCCTTAGTCTCTGGGGACTGAGATCTGACGTCTAGTCCTCTTGGAGAAGTGACGAAAAACAGGAGGTCCCGTGTGCAATCGCGCACATTAAAAAACTATTGATGGTTTAAAGTCGAAAAGTGTTAGCCAAAAAATGACCTCTGTCCTGGCTCAAATAGTTCAACAAATCTACTCAAGCATGTTGAAGTCGGATGTGTTGGGACGAAATGCGGAGATATCGCGGCTTTGCTGTAAAGTAGCCCTTCCTACTTTCAATTTGCATTACATAATGGTCATTTCCAGGCCAGATGATCGACTTGTATCCACATAATTTCAGTTTGCATTTCTTCACAATTATCAAATGTTGGCTATATAATTAAGTTTCTCAAAAGTACATGCAGATCTTCAACCAAGTTTATTTTTTTTTAAAATGACAACAGCGTTCATATTTCCCTTCTTTTAACTTCACAACATCAACACTTTTCGGCAAACTGTTTCACAAAACACAATTATCGACAGTATAAAATAATTACAACTGATATAGCAATTTTTAAGTTATTATTTTGAAGGACTGGTAAATGAGAGGTCACGTGGTATGTCATTATATCTTAACCTTACAGTACCAAACCGAAGCATTTGTAGATCAAGGACCAGTACTATAGTTTGTTGTTACTATCTAGTTGGATTAAATTAAAGCTGGAGTACCTTAGGAGGACACGATCATCAGGTCATGAGGCCAGTTTTCAACCTTTAATCTTATTCTGACAACTACCTTGGACATACTATAACCAGTGATGGAAAATGTACAACTGAAATAAACAAAAGGATAGGAATGGCAAAAAGTAATTTTAATGTGAATAAGAACATACTAACATCAAAACAAATAACACCAGGGCTAAAACTAAGGGGAACCGCGATAGCTCAGTGGTTAGTGAACTGGACTACAAAGGACAAGAGGGAGGGTTCGATTCCAACCGACGGCTTCCGGGTTCACACAGCCTTAAATGGGTACCGGATTTTTTTCTGAGAAAGTAAAGCGGCAATGGCGTAATATCGACCACATTACGCTAAAAATCATGTGCTGAAGGTCTGTAAAATTTATGGTCACTAACACCATATTCCCTATACGCCACTTGGCGTGACGGGGGTACTTTACTTTTTTTTTTTTTTTTTTTTTACTGGAACTAAGAATAGTAAAATGTTACATCTTCTCAATATTCCACATCCCAAGTACTAACAACAGTTCACTAACATGCCACACAACCACATCCCAAGTACTAACAGCAGTTCACTAACCTGTACCACCACCACATCCCAAGTACTTACAACAGTTCACTAACCTGCCCCACCACCACATCCCAAGTACTAACAACAGTTCACTAACCTGTACCACCACCACATCCCAAGTACTAACAGCAGTTCACTAATCTGTACCAGCACCACATCCCAAGTACTAACAGCAGTTCACTAACCTGCCCCACCACCACATCCCAAGTACTATTAGCAGCTCACTAACCTGTACCACCACCACATCCCAAGTACTAACAGCAGTTCACTAACCTGCCCCACCACCACATCCCAAGTACTATTAGCAGCTCACTAACCTGCCCCACCACCACATCCCAAGTACTATTAGCAGCTCACTAACCTGTACCAGCACCACATCCCAAGTACTAACAGCAGTTCACTAACCTGTACCAGCACCACATCCCAAGTACTAACAACAGTTCACTAACCTGTACCAGCACCACATCCCAAGTACTTAGTGTTCCAAATTGTATCACATGTTTATGTTGGAATCTTTGGCTTTGTGGCTAATGCACACGCACGCCTACTTCAAAGTTCGGGTTTGAAATGCCAGTTAAGGCACATTTTTTTATGACTTAAAAGGCACTCCGGGGGTCCGGCTATATAGATCCAATGTTGACCTATGGAAGCGAATGTTGGACAGTAAACGAGCAAATTAAAAGTCGGTTAGATGCCACAGAGATGGGATTTCTCAGAAAAATTTTGGAAGTTCCCTGGACAGCTAAAAAGACCAACAAATAAATTCTCGAATAGGCCAACACAAAAAGGAAGCTCCTAAAAAACATCAGAAAGAAATAAGCAATACTTTCCGACCACATCATGAGAAAAGGAAAGTTGGAATACTTGGTAACAGCTGGTAAAATACAGGGAAAGAGATATCGCGGACGACAACGAGATAAAATACAAGATAGCTTGATGTCATAGCATAGAAAACAATCAACAACAGAACTGATACGATACACGGTGGATAGAAGATTGTGGAAGCACATGATCTCCTGTGACAATCGGTATGGTACTTGATGATGATGTAACATTTAAATTAAAGGGGAAAAAAACTATCTTGACGACACATATTACAATTACTGGTGTATGTCGTAGGGCTCACTACAGGACCAAAGGGATAACAGTCACTTGGTCAAAGCAGTCACCATGATGTGTGAGGCAGGATTGTTTATTATATTTATAAATACGATTAATTTTTAATTTAAATCATCATCATCATGTGCCATACCGGTTGGCGTAGGTGATCATGTCCCTCCACAATCTTCTATCTACAGTGCATCGTATCAGTTCTGTTGTTGACTGTTTTCCATGCCATGACACCAAGCTATCCAGTATTTTCTCTCTTTGTCGCCCGCGATATCTCTTTCCTTTTATTTTGCCAGTTGTAACCAAGTATTCCAACTTTCCTCTTCTCATGATGTGCCCGAAAAATGTTGATTGCTTCTTTCTGATATTTTTTAAGAGCTCCCTTTTTGTGTTGGCCTCTTTGAGAACTTCCTCATTGGTCTTTTTAGCTGTCCAGGGAACTTTCAACATTCTTCTGAGAAATTCCATCTCTGTGGCCTCTAATCGTCTTTTCATTTGTTTGTATACTGTCCATGATTCGCTTCTATAGGTCAGAATTGGTTCTATATAGCACCGATGAACTCTCTTTCTCATTTTTATTGACATAGATTTATTGCATAGGATATTTTTCATTTTCTGAAATGCCATTTTGGCCTGAGCTATTCTGCTTTTTATTTCTGTGGTGCATCTCCCATCTGATGTTATTATTGTGCCCAAGTATTTGAAACGTTGTACTTGTTTCAGATTTGTCTCGTTTATTTTTATACTGCATGATGATGGTGATTGTTTCTTCGATATAACCATTACTTCTGTTTTCTTACTATTCAGACTGAGACCTTTCTTGTTGCTTTCTTGTTAATTTAAATACGTACAGAAAATAAATGATACCCGTTTACCTATAGCAGAAGTGTAACTTATTAACAAAAAACCGTCATTATAATATCAAAACGGGTTATAGTATCGTTAAGAGAACAAACCAAAGCGGCTCTGAGAAAGTCACTGCCAGAAAGGATACCCAAATCAAAATGTACAATAAAATAACAAAATAGTCTTATACAAACAACATTGCAGAAAAGTCTTTGTACTAGTAAAGTAGAAAAGTAAAGGTTCCTGGTGACCGTCCAACTGGTATCTGATGATTGACCACCTAGTACCTGGTGACCGTCCAACTGGTACCTGGTGATCGTCCAGCTCTCACCTCGTGACCGTCAAACTGGCACCTGGTGACCGCCCAACTGGTACCTAGTGACCGTCAAACTGGTACCTGGTGACTGTCCAACTGGTACCTCGTGACTGTCCAACTGGTACCTCGCGACTGACCAACTAATACTTGGTGACCGTCCAACTGGTTACTTCGTGACTGTCCAACTGACACCTGGTGACCGTCTAACTGGTACCTGATAACTGACCAACTGACCAACTGATACTTGGTGACCGTCCAACTGGTTATTTCGTGACTGTCCAACTGACACCTGGTGACCGTCTAACTGGTACCTGATAACTGACCAACTGATACTTGGTAACCGTCCAGCTGGTACCTGGTGACGCCCTAATGGTAACTGGTGATCCCATTCTGAACTAACGCCATGGTACAGCTAATTGAAACAGAAATGTTCTGTTCTGTGTACCCTTCTCCATGTAATGTTACTATTTGAGCTCTTAGAGTGGAGGAAAGTGTCAGTTGTTTTGCCCATTATTCTTACGAACATCTCTCTATCTTTTTTTCACCAGAAGTATTATCTATATCTGCAATGTTGTTTCTTGTATACATTTTATTACTATTTTTTTTAAATTCTTGCAGTGGCCCAGACAGTTTTGTCTGTAGTGTTCTATCTATGGGCCAGTTGGTTTTCCCTCAATGTGTCTCTTACAGATATAAAAGCAACTAAATGGTCCTGAAAACAGCAAAAGTCTGTGTTTTTACATTTTATAATGAACGGGTGATCCAGTAGACTGCAATGATTTCATTTCATCATCATCATCATCATCATAATCATCATCATCATCATCATCAAGTACCATGCCTGCTGGCATAGGTGATTAAATCTCTCCACAACTTTCAATCTCGAGAGTTATTTATCATTTCTGTTGTTGACCCTCTGCCAAGCCATTTTCTTAAGCTGTCTTGTATCTTTTCTCTTTGCTTCCCTCTATCTCTTCGTCCCTCGATTTTCCAGTTGCTACATTATATTCCAGCTGTTCCCTTCTCAATACATGGCCAAAAAATGAAATTTGTTTCTTCTTAATGTTGGAAATTAGCTCTCTTTTTGCATTGGTCTCCTTCAGAACGTTTTCATTGCTCTTCTTAGCTGTCCATGGTATTCACAACATTCTTCTGTAAAAACACATTTCTACAGACTCCAGTGATTTTCTTATCTGTTGTCCTATTGTCCATGATTCATATCCATATGTTAAGACTGGCTCTACAAAACATTTAAGAACTCTTTTTTTTTGTTTCTATTGTCAAAAATGGATTGCACAGTATCTTTCAATTTTTTTTGGAAAGTTGCTTTTTTTCTGAGCCATTCTGCATCTCACCTCTGTTGTACATCTACCATCTGAAGTTAACATTGTTCCCAGATATATAAATTCATTTACCCGTTTTAATATTGTTCCACTTGTTTTGATTATGTATTGTGATTAAATCTTTTTCTTTGTTGCTACCATTACTTCATTTAGTGCACTCTAAAATAGCAGATCATGCAATACTCCATAATAGTATGGAAATGTCAATAATCTGCTAGGTTGTCTTAAACTATTGGCCACTGCAGTATGTACGGCGATATAATTCCAAACTATTTCAGTATCAAGACAGTATACTTATCTATGTCTATATTGAACACACGTCATGAGAGTATCAAGACGTCACCGTTTCCATAATTCTTCTCACTGTTACGCATAAGGTTAGTCTATCGACTCTTATATTGTCACAAACAATTGTATTAACATTATATTGATAATGATATATAATAATAAATAGAAGTATAATAAGATTAAAGAGACCTGGATTATAAACAATATCTTACATAAGAGATTGCCATGTTTCAGCCACATAAAAACACAAGGATCTGGTAAGAACAATAATGGAAGGTAAGGTTCGATCCAATGCAAGAAGACGAATGGTAGACAAAGAAAATGGTTTCAAGACATCAAAGGCACTGGATTTAACGACAAAAGAAGTGAAAGAACTAGCTAGAGAGAGAGAGAGAGAGAGAGAGAGAGAGAGAGAGAGAGAGATAAATATAGCAACGCTCTACAAAGACTATACGATTAAATGAGTATTATTACGTACTTGCATAATTATGTACATAAGTCGAATATATGATTCAATACATTCCAAATTCTGAACAAAAATGGAGCGTGCTTTAGAATACTAAATAAAGCACTCACGGAACGCGTGAGAAATCCAAAATCAAATTCTGGGAAATAAATAAACAAGAAATTCTTACAATGATTTCCATCAACATCATTTGTGAAATAACGTAAAATGTGCGCTTGAGTCTGTATAGCACTTTACCTGAATGATATCCACTGTTTGAAGATTGCCTTAGGGCTGACGGCGCCGAGAAATTAGAAAACCAAACTGACAGATAACACAGTTGTTATCAGTTTCTTTATTCATACAGGACTTTGGTACATGCAAAGCTTGTGTAAGCTGGTGGTTATGTCAGTTGAGTTATCTGTTTTTTTTTTCCTTCGTTTTGTGTGTGTGTTTATCGGTAAGTAGATAGTGTAACTAAGGATAACTATGAAACAACAAAATGGACATAGTTAAGGAACTTGAGGTAAACATCCTGTTTTTGATATTAGGACTGATAATTTAAGAGGGTAATAATGCTTTGTTTACATTTATCAATTGTTTAATTTATTACGGATTCCTACCTTTTTAACAGTTTTATTTATGGGTATTTACTTCATTGGAACACGGTCTTATTCTTCGCTCTCCTGTCTTTGTGACAGTTGCATCGCAGTTTTGCTTTGTTATCTTTATCTTCATAAGCTTTTTATTTTCAGCCTTCTTTGTGCGGTAACAGGAGATATCAATTTACCGATCAATATTATATTGGAGCTTTTGTCTATTATGACGACTGTTTATATTAAGCTATGTACTGTTGGAGCTTTTGTCTATTTAGACGAATGTATTATATTAAGCTATGTACTGTTGGAGCTTTTGTCTATTTAGACGACTGTATTATATTAAGCTATGTACTATTGGAGCTTTTGTCTATTTAGACGACTGTATTATATTAAGCTATGTACTATTGGAGCTTTTGTCTATTTAGACGACTGTATTATATTAAGCTATGTACTGTTGGAGCTTTTGTCTATTTAGACGACTGTATTATATTAAGCTATGTACTGTTGGAGCTTTTGTCTATTTAGACGACTGTATTATATTAAGCTATGTACTATTGGAGCTTTTGTCTATTTAGACGACTGTATTATATTAAGCTATGTACTGTTGGAGCTTTTGTCTATTTAGACGACTGTATTATATAAGCTATGTACTGTTGGAGCTTTTGTCTAGACGACTGTATTATATTAAGCTATGTACTGTTGAGCTTTTGTCTATTTAGACGACTGTATTATATTAAGCTATGTACTATTGGAGCTTTTGTCTATTTAGACGACTGTATTATATTAAGCTATGTACTGTTGGAGCTTTTGTCTATTTAGACGACTCTATTTATTAAGCTATGTACTGTTGGAGCTTTTGTCTATTTAGACGACTGATTATATTAAGCTATGTACTGTTGGAGCTTTTGTCTATTTAGACGATTGTATTATATAAGCTATGTACTGTTGGAGCTTTTGTCTATTTAGACGACTGTATTATATTAAGCTATGTACTGTTGGAGCTTTTGTCTATTTAGACGACTGTATTATATTAAGCTATGTACTGTTGGAGCTTTTGTCTATTTAGACGACTGTATTATATTAAGCTATGTACTATTGGAGCTTTTGTCTATTTAGACGACTGTATTATATTAAGCTATGTACTGTTGGAGCTTTTGTCTATTTAGACGACTGTATTATATTAAGCTATGTACTGTTGGAGCTTTTGTCTATTTAGACGACTGTATTATATTAGCTATGTACTGTTGGACTTTTGTCTATTTAGACGACTGTATTATATTAAGCTATGTACTATTGGAGCTTTTGTCTATTTAGACGACTGTATTATATTAAGCTATGTACTGTTGGAGCTTTTGTCTATTTAGACGACTCTATTATATTAAGCTATGTACTGTTGGAGCTTTTGTCTATTTAGACGACTGTATTATATTAAGCTATGTACTGTTGGAGCTTTTGTCTATTTAGACGATTGTATTATATTAAGCTATGTACTGTTGGAGCTTTTGTCTATTTAGACGACTCTATTATATTAAGCTATGTACTGTTGGAGCTTTTGTCTATTTAGACGTATTTATTAAGTGTATACTAAAGCTGATGTCTATTTATACGACTGTCTTATATTAAGTTATGTTCTCTTAAAGCAGATGTCTATTTAAACCATTGTCCTATTTGATTATGTATTCTTGAAACAATTTTCTAGACCAACACATTAATACTTTGCTTGTTTAAGATAAAATATTTTTGCAGTTTATATCTATTCTTGGTTCTTACCTTTCTTACGATATTTGCCATCTCAATTGTCCTTCATTTCTACAGGGTCATTCTTGTTGGGGTCTGTAATTTGAATTGACCTTCTCACTTGTGGGACGTTTTCATCATCCTCATCATCATCAAGTACCGGGCCTGCTGGCGTAGGTGATCACGTCTCTCCACAACTTTCGATCACGACAGTTATTTATCATTTCTGTTGTTGACCTTCTGCCAAGCCATTCTCTTAAACTGTCTGGTAACTTTTCTTTTTGCTTTCCGCTATCTCTTCATCCCTCGATTTTTCCCAGTTGTTACAATATAATCCAGTAGTTCTCTTCTCATTACGTGGCCAAAAATTAAGATTGTTTCTTCCTAATATTGGAAATTAGCTCTCTTTTTGCTTTGGTCTCCTTCAGAGCGTTTTCATTACTCTTCTTAGCTGTCCATGGTATTCTCAACATTCTTCTGTAAAAACACATTTCTACAGACTCCAGTGATTTTCTTGTCTGTTGTCCTATTGTCCATGATTAACATCCAAATGTTAAGACTGGCTCTACATAGCATTTAAAAAATCTTTTTCTTCTTTCTATTGTCAAAAATAGATTGCATAGTATCTTCCTCATTTTTTGAAAAGCTGCTTTTGCCTGAGCCATTCTGCATCTCACCTCTTTTGTACATCTTCCGTCTGAGGTTAATAAAGTTCCCAAATATTTTAATCCATTTACATATTTTAATATTGTTCCACTTGTCTTTATTTTGCACTGAGATGATGGCTTTTTGTGCGATGGTCATCGCATTCAATCACACCCGATTTCTTTGGTAGGGCTATGAATATTGATTTGAGCATGTCGTCTGGCATATATCCGGTGTTGTAGATATCATTCAATATTTTTGTTATTATTGCTATTCCAAAATCACCCATGGCTTCAATCTCTTCTTTAGTTATATTATCTGGTCCAGGAGCTTTGCCTGCTTCATATTGCGCAAGACGTCTTCCACTTCTTCTTTGAGTATTTCTGGTCTTTCTCCATTATCCTTAATATTTGCTTCTGTTCGTTCATCATTAATTCTGTCCATCGTTCCCTTATGCTTTCTTGTTCAATCAACAGTTCTCCTTCCTTTGATCTTAAACATCCAGTTTTTGATTGAGTTTTTCTTCCTTTTAATTCTTCAATTTATTTGTATATAGCTTTAGCATCTCCTTTTTGTTGCATTAAAATCTCCTTGAATCTCTGATTTAGCCATGCTTCTTTTGCTTCATTGCATTTTATTAAAATATCTTTATTTAATCTCTTATACTCATCTATATTTTCTTTATTTCTTTTTCTTGTATTCATTAGCTGCAAAATGTCGTCTGTCATCCATTTCTTTCTTGAATTTGTCCTCACTGGTGGTATGAATTCTTTTGATGTTTGTTGCATTGATTCTTTTAGCATTTCCCACTGTTCATCAATGCTTTGTACCTTCTCTATTGCATTGTATCGGTTCTGAATTGTAATTTATATTTGTCTTTCAACTTCTTGTCTGATTGAGGTAAATCTAATTAATTTGATGTTAACTGATGCTCGTTTTGTTGCTTTTAATTTACTCTAAACTTTCCCACAACTGGTACATGATCACTATTGCAATCTGCCCCTGGTCTAGTTTTCACACACACCAGACTTTTTCTAAATCTATTGTTTATCATTATGTAATCAATTTGATTACGTGCGTTGTCTCCTGGGCTTTACCATGTCCACAGACGTCTTGGATGTTGCTTAAACCAGGTGTTTTCCTATCATCATGTTGTTTGTTCTTGCCCAGTCAATAAGTTTGTCACCTCTTTCATTCCTCTTGCCTAAGCCATAATGACCAACTACTTCCTCAATTATTTCCTTTCCTACTTTTTCATTAAGATCTCCTAGAACTATGGTATTTTCATGTGCTTTGCATTAATGAAGTGCCTTATTTAACTCGTCGTAAAATTTATCAATAGTTTCCTCTGGACTGTCTGCTGTTGGTGCATAAACTTGTATAAGATTTTTGTCTATTGGCTTTCCATTCAATTTCACTAAAAGGACTGTCAGATACTGGGTAAAAGCCTTTCACTGTTCTTGCTCTTTCTGCATCCAAGATGATACCTACTCTTCTTTGGTGTTCAGTACCTCCAGAATAGATTATTATATTTTCATCAGAATACATCTCCCCTGATCCAGTGTTTCTCAATTCGCAAAGTCCCAGTAAAGACTTTTTTCATAATATCTATATACTTCAGGATCTACTACTACTTTGGTGGAGCATATTATCTCACGTGGTCATGGTCTTTCTTGCCAGTTGTCATCCTTGTCTTTATCGTCATGTGATCAAAGTCTTCATGACAAGTTTACTCCTTGGAAATTGTCATTTGATGCTTTGAGGTGCGCTTAGCCGTGCGGCTAAACCATTGTTTTCTGGCTTGAAAACATGCGTAATGTGTTCGAAACCTGCGGTAGACAGATAGGATTTTTTCTATCGAGGGTGAAATAAAAAACCTGAGTCTCACACGTCGTGGCGACTGTTTTGACCAAACGGCCTTTATCCTTCTGGTTCTATCGTGCGCCCCCCGACATACACCAGCAATGGTGCTATGTGTCGTAAAGATAGATGCTGTAGTCTCTTCAATTATTTATCTCCCATGCAGTAACTGGTCTTGCTACCACATATTTATACTGTCATAGTATATCATTGGTTTTGACAGCGTGCCATAACAAATGATATGATATATTGATGGGGTTTGCTCCACTTTTCAGTGATAGTCTATTTAATACATTCTCTCACTGACCAATGATTTGGTTTTCAAGAACAGGTTGTTAATGTTTTTCCTTGGAAATAGACAAAAATAGACAAAATATTTCAAGGGCCGGGACAAATGAGCAAGAGAAAAGAAAACCCATAAAATTTAATGTTGCTGTTTTGAAATAAGGACAAAACAAAATAACCACAGGTTTCGGCTACAGAGTCTTCATAAGTGGAGGACACGGACATCAGATAAACGCAAGATCATTTCTTTGATCACGAGTCTAGTTCTAACCTATGTGGTCTTATATATGTCCAGTGTCCTTGTTTACTGATGAAGGCTTGGTAGCCGCAACGCTTAGTTATGTCCAGTGTCCTTCTTTACTAATGAAGGCTTGGTAGTCGCAACGCTTAGGTATCTTATTTAGTCCTTTTTCGTAAACTTTTAACATGCAAATTTAACGGTCTTTTTACTAGTGCATTTTGTCACAGGATCTTGTCATAATTCAGACTAAATTCTGCACTCGTCTACTCGTTAAGTAAATATTAGGTAACTGTTAAGTAAATGCAAGGCATAAATTGCTTATTTTCTGGATTGCATCTAGATTGTGATATTTAAATTTCGACCCAACACATCCGACATCAGCACGACGTTTTTGAGTATCGGATTGTTTCCCTCTTCGATCCCTACTCGCTAGACTTGCCAGTCTTTTTTCAGGGGCCAGCTGGCAGCTGGAGCAAGGTCTTTATAAGTTCAACTGTTCGCCAAATCTGACCCACGCAATCAATTCTGAGTCATTGACCGCTCTCAGCTCTGTTCTTGGTGGGAGTCTTGACTTCCTGACGCTCGATTAAGCTGTCAGACTTTCTATTACACAATACCTTACATGTCCCCCCTTGTCTGCTCGGAGATTGTTCGTAATTTACTTCAGTATGGGAATACCGAATTTACTGCACATACGTGTACATATATCACATTCTCAGCCCCGTATCTCATTGAACTAAACAAGCAATCATGTCAAACTATGGCCCTCAATGTATTAAACTATATATATATATTGCACAGCGCTGATATCATTTGTCTCGACGAGTGTGATAACAGAGAGGTCGTCTCTAAAGTGATATTGTTCTCTTTCCGAAAATGCACTACGTACCAAGGCAGTTGCAGAACACTAGAATGTGTGATAATATATCGTACGGGAATTAATCACAACGAAAGTATTTTAAATACACGCTGAAACAAAAGAAAGTTGAGAACTATTGAAATGAGATATGAGATCCAGCCCAACAGAAGATGATGCGTATCAGTCACGATACCGACGATAGAGAAAAGTCAGAGGACATGTACGAGTACCGACCATGCATGAGTACCGACCATGTCCAAGTACCGACCATGTACGAGTACCGACCATGTACGAGTACCGACCATGCATGAGTACAGACCATGTACGAGTACCGACCATATACGAGTACCGACCATGTATGAGTACCGACCATATACGAGTACAGACCATGTATGAGTACCGACCATATACGAGTACGGACCATGTATGAGTACCGACCATATACGAGTACCGACCATGTACGAGTACCGACCATGTACGAGTACCGACCATGCATGAGTACCGACCATGTACGAGTACCGACCATGTACGAGTACCGACCATGCATGAGTACCGACCATGTACGAGTACCGACCATGTACGAGTACCGACCATGCATGAGTACCGACCATGTACGAGTACCGACCATGTACGAGTACCGACCATGTACGAGTACCGACCATGTACGAGTACCGACCATGTATGAGTACCGACCATGTACGAGTACCGACCATGTACGAGTACCGACCATGTACGAGTACCGACCTTGTACGAGTACCGACCAGTCCGAGTACCGACCATGTACGAGTACCGACCATGTACGTGTACCGACCATGTAAGAGTACCGACCATGTACGAGTACCGACCATGTACGAGTACCGACCATGTCCGAGTACCGACCATGTAAGAGTACCGACCATGTATGAGTACCGACCATGTCCGAGTACCGACCATGTACGAGTACCGACTATGTACGAGTACCGACCATGTATGAGTACCGACCATGTACGAGTACCGACGACCATGTACGAGTACCGACCATGCACGAGTACCGACCATGTACGAGTACCGACCATGTACGAGTACCGACATGCATGAGTACCGACCATGTACGAGTACCGACCATGCATGAGTACCGACCATGTACGAGTACCGACCATGTACGTGTACCGACCATGTAAGAGTACCGACCATGCGTCTAGCTCATCTTGTGTGATGTTGTTTCTACCCTTCACTAAGATACAGGGCAAAGAAACAAGTTCGCATGATCAAAAAACTTGAACGGAGAAGAAAAAGAAGGAGGAGGAGAGGAAAAAGAAGAAGAAGTAGAAGAAGAAAAAGATGAAGAGGAGAGGAAAAGAAGAAGGAAGAGGAAAGAAGAAGCAAAAGAAGAAGGAGGAGAGGAAAGTACCGACCATGTAAGAGTACCGACCATGCGTCTAGCTCATCTTGTGTGATGTTGTTTCTACCCTTCACTAAGATACAGGGCAAAGAAACAAGTTCGCATGATCAAAAGACTTGAACGGAGAAGAAAAAGAAGGAGGAGGAGAGGAAAAAGAAGAAGAAGTAGAAGAAGAAAAAGATGAAGGAGGAGAGGAAAAGAAGAAGGAAGAGGAAAAGAAAAGCAAAGAAGAAGGAGGAGAGGAAAAAGAAAAGGAAGAGGAGAGAAAGAAGAAATGATGTCTTCGAAGACAACAATTACTTGAGAATGGGAAATGAATAAATATGGAAAGAGGAGTAATACCATACTAATGTTACAACCACAGGCATTAAATTAAATGTTTTGGACTAAACAAACATCACCAGGGCTAAAACTAAGAATAGCAAAGTGTTACATCTTCTCAATATTCCTGTATGGCGCAGAAACATGGACATTAGACAAGAAAACAGAACAGAAAATTGAAGCCTTTGAAATGTGGATTTATAGAAGAATAGGTAGAATTGGATGGAAGGAAAAGAAACAAACGATGAAGTTTAAAACAACTAATAATGAAAAGAGAACTACTAAACAGAGTTTGCAAGACAAATGCAATTTTGTTGGGCATGTTAAACGACACAACAGCCTACTAATAGTAATATTGGAAGGGAAAATGCAAGGTAAAAGAGGTAGAGGCAGACCAAGACTAACATGGACGAGTAACATCAAAAGATGGACAAGTAAGATTATGGCAATCTGCACCATCAAAGCAAGAGACAGAGTTGAATGGCGCTCCATGGTAGCCAACCTTCGATGCGGAAACGGCACTCAATGATGATGATTATGATGTTACGAGCTTTTATTGAACTAAAATACAATTCATACATAAATAAATATTTTCTTCAGGTGAAAATGTGACGATTTGCATGTCGTGTCACAAACTGAAACCACTTCCATAAAATAGCAGTTTTTTAAGAATGAGTAGAGTGTTCTAGTCTCAGGACATCTTCATCAATAAACGCTGCAAACGTTGAAATATTGGAAATAAATTACACTTCCGGATGAAAACAAGTCGTCGGGTGAACGCCAGAAAGAAAGATTAAACAGAAATAAAGAAAAAAAAAGAAAGAAAAAGAAAGAACGAAAGAAAGAAAGAAACATTGGCAAAGAATTGCGAAAACATCACTCTCAATGAATGACAGAGTCGTGACTTGTCTTTGTGAATCTCTATATACTGTGAAAGCGATGTGGGTTGCGGCAATTTTCTATCCTGGTATTTTTGTGAAAAGACCAACGAGGAAATTCGCAAGGAGGCCAGCACAAAAAGGGAGCTCCAAAAAAACATCAGAAAGAAACAATCAACATTTTTCGGGCACATCATGAGAAGAAGAAAGTTGGAATACTTGGTTACAGCTGGCAAAATAAAAGCATTGAGAGATCGCGGACGACAAAAAGAAAATACGGGATAGCTTGGTGTCATGGCATGACAAACAGTCAACAGAATTAATACGATAAAATGCATAGAAAATTCTGGAAGAACATGATCGTCTGCGCCAACCGGTATGGCATATGATTATGGTATTTTTGTGGTATTTACCCGCTGTTAGCAAAAAACCTGGACCAAGAATGCATTCCTACATTTCTTTACACTCGCTTATCCGGATTATGTTTTAAAACTTCTACTATAAGAACCAGATTTGAGATAACATGCCATAGTGATATCATGTTGGTTGCTGTGTACATCTGGCTCGAATATTTTTGCGATTACATTGGTTGTGTTTTGAAATCTGCCAACACGGCCTTGCACACGGACTGCATAAGTCTGAAAAGTTTTGATATAAGTTGCAGAGTGCAAAGAGCATGGCCCGACATGATGAAAATCCTGGTTATTTGGTTATCGAAGGCCCCGGTATCACTGCAAACGAATTAAAATCCATAATTGCTCAACCGCCCGTGCCAGCGGAATCATCCGAATTACTATCGCATCTCCCAAACAAAGAAAGGTAACTGTAGTCCCCATCATAGCAGTCTCAGCACATGACAAAAGACATGAGGCGAAACCGCGCAGAAAGTGAACACAGCCAACTGTTGCCTGTTACACGATATCATCATTCATTGTAAACGATTTGAATATCGAAACGTGATCAAAACGGATGAGACACACAGCTCACGGTGTGCACAGAGCACTTAACTCAGTAGCTCCTGCAACAAGCCGGACTTGGAATATGATGAAACTGCAAAAAGGAACACTTTTCATGCATAGCCTTCAATTGTTCCCGCCGCCTATCCACCATATACCGGAGGTTCACATCCTCTTGAAATGATGATCGTCATATTTTTTTTTTAAATGTATAGCGCTTGATGATGTTAGGCCATCGTTGTTGACTCCAATTCCGAACATATAGACACAAAGTTAGTCGGCAGATTATCCCCGTCGCACATCAAACAACAGACCGTAAGATTGGAGTATGGCCGGTCTAGGATCGAAAATCCTGGTCATCTACTGAGCCTGCCTCTGTGCCATACAGAGACAGAGCAAGAACGAGAAGGTGAGGTTCAATCAGTTTAAATCCTGCCTCGTGAAATCAAAACAACTCTCGCAATTTAATGAGTAACTGGTACGTTTCGTAAATACTGGCGTTTGTGAACATTTACTTGTAGCTATGTATGTTACAGTGATGCTACTTGTAATAGAGTAAGCTAGCGAAACATGGGGGCAGGTAACTTAATTGTTACCCGCTTCTCAATAGATAATAGCAGTAACATATGGTAGCGACAAGCAGTAGTTAGGACATTAATTTAAGTATGGAAAATGTCCAGCCAGATAACAAGTTGTAGAAACAAAGTTAAGGGAGTAAAAGTTTATGGTGAGAAGTGGCACACAGAAGTGAGGAAGGAAGGTAGAATTATACAGAAAGTTTAGGTCAAATGAAATTTTCCAACAGCAGGTTGGGAATTAACAATACGTGCATGATTCGACTGCATGACTTTACTGTCCGGTAAACAGCTACCAGGACGGGTCAGGTCATGAAGATGATTGTCACAAATAGTTTGTTTTGACAAATTTTAGACTGAAGTCAAGGAACGGTCAAGTCTTGGACATAAGTTGAACTTTGAGTCACAGTTCGGAAATGGAAATTTGGCGGTGGAATTGTTGCAGTGAGAATTGATTGGTTAAAAGGGTCGCAAGTGGTCACTTTGCGACTGTTTGATTGGCTGAAGATATGCCACACGAAGTGTGAGGTTGGAGTATTTAAACTTCAACACAATAGGTTTAAGACAGTTCAAGTTAGTTAGTCAGAATTAATTAGACGCAAAGAGAGAGAGAGAGAGAGAGAGAGAGAGAGAGAGAGAGAGAAGAGAGAAGTCAGAATGTAGACTAAGTAAGCATCGTCCGGCTTCGGCCGAACTGCCGAAGGCAGTTAAATAGGGTTAGAACAGTTAGAAAGTTAAGATTAGAAAGTGAAGCCAGTTAGTTAGAAAGTTAGAATCTCCAAGTTGTAGTTCAAGTCAGTTGAGAAGTTATTAGTAGAAGTTGATAGAGAGTAGGAGTATAGCAATGAGAATATGAACATTAGTGTCGTGAAGTGTTTTAAGAGTATTTCAATTTGTGTTTTGCATTCCTCATGAACCTAAGTTGAATAATGTTGTATACAAAATATGCACTTGGGACGGACCATAGTCATCGGCGGTAGCCTCAGAGAAGTCCCGAATTAATTAACATTAATTTAAGATAAGTGCATCCACCAATAGTCGATCATTGTGCCTAGAGATCAATAAACTTAATTATCATTATGTATCCAGAGAAAGAGTCTGTCATGCTTTACCTGTTGTGATCAACTAAAATAAATGATATGTGCTGTCAAGAGAGTACAAAGATAACATAAAAGAATAAATAACATTGCATCACTATAACATACTGACAGGTTATGCCATGATCATTATCGCTCCTCTCAAATCTTCATCTATTCCCCACTAGCGGTTTGTTACTGATACTTTAGTTGATTTCTCAGTTTGACTTTCCAGTGAGGAAAAATATAAGAAAAGAGAGATCGTGGACGACACAGAGAGAGAGAAAATACTGGATAGCTTGGTGTCATGGCATGGAAAACAGTCAACAGCAGAACTGATAGGATTCACTGTAGATAGAAGATTGTGGAAGGGCATGATCGCCTACGCCAACCGGTATGGCACATGATAATGATGATGAATAAGATAAACTTCACTTGCTTCTTCCTTTTAACATTTAAATCTATACAGATGGATCTGTAGTACGACACCAAAGGAGTGCATGGGCATTTACAGCACGCTAGGCAGGCAGAATAGTCAAGGAAGACAGGTATGCATACGTTATGACCACTAGTAGCATGACGATGGAGGTGATGGCAGTCACCAAGACATTCATCTGGTTAGAGTCACTCGACTACACCCACGCATGTATACTGAGTGATTCGATGAGCATGATAAGAAAAGTGGAGGTGGGCTCTGTACGTATGCAATGGGTAGCGTCATTGCAGAATTCAAAAATACGTAAGGTCACCTTTGTCTACGTCCCAGGACACGCGAGATTATGGGGACATGTAGAGCGGACAGGTTGGCTCGCTGCGCTATTGTTGAGGACGGGCAACTAATGGATCGGGCGGACATCATCAATGCCCTCCGGGAAGTGGGAAGGACACAGGACTTCGACAAACACAGATCCATTCACTCTTTCGGATGAAAGAGATGGAAGTTACGATGGGCACAGCCAGAAACGAGAAACTTAGTGGCCGTGTAAGAAGGCTAATCAACCAACACAGAACTGGAGTCGTCAGTGGCTGGACACTTCGAGACTTGTTGAGGAGGGGATCTGAGCACCTATGGACATCTGAGTGCAATGATGATAACCCCCAAATAACTCAATAACAATAACTTAAAGTGACTAAAATATGCTGCATCCTAAAATTAATCGGCTCGCTCTATGAGATAGAGTTGCTTGCACAGAGCACAGACAAATGGCGAGATTTGATAAAAGATATTTACAAGGATTGAAAACTGCTAGAATAAAAATTTAGATAAGAGAAGGAGTATCTGGGTTTACGCCCTATGGACCGGCTACGGCTCGAAAAGTCAATAGAAAGATAGATCTTACATTTTAAAAACTGTAGTGGTTAAAAATAGAATTTGAATCCTCCGAAACTCTTAGATTTTATCTATCTTTGATCGATTTGTCGCGAGCATTAACTACTTAAATATGTCCCACATATAAATAATTGCTTTAGCTGTAAATCTTACGTTTGTGTGCGGTGTTGCGAATTGAAACCACTTTAATAAAATATCAATTTTAAGAATGAGTGGAGTGTACTAGACTCAAGACATCTTCATCCGAAAACGATGCAAACTTTCCAAGATTGAAACTAAAATACTACACTGAGATGAAAACAAACAGCCGTGTCCCATCATTGTACTCCGAACACATCCACATATGCTCCAATCTTCTCCTCAAAATGTTCATCAGAACACAGCTCAGTGACTAACAATGTAAGTTCTATGTTGGTTGACAATTCCTTTTATTGGTGGACAATTCTATTTAGTGGTTGACAATTCCTTTTATTGGTGGACAATTCCTTTTATTAGTTGACAATTACTTTTATTGGTTGATAATTCATTTTATTGGTGGACAATTCCTTTTATTAGTTGACAATTACTTTTATTGTTTGACAATTCCTTTTCTTGGTGGACACTTCCTTTTATTAGTTGACAATTACTTTTATTGGTGGACAATTCTTTTTAGTGGTTGACAATTCCTTTTATTGATGGATAATTCCTTTTATTGGTTTGACAATTCCTTTTATTGGTTGACAATTCCTTTTATTGGTTGACAATCCCTTTTACTGGTTGACAATTTTATTTATTGATGGACAGTCCTTTTATTGGTTGACAGTTCCTTTTATTGGTTGACAGTTCCTTTTATCGATTGACAATTCATTTTATTGGTGGACAATTCCTTTTATTGGTGGACATTCCTTTTATTTGTTGACAATTCCTTTTATTGGTTGACAATTCCTTTTATTGGTGGACATTCCTTTTACTGATTGACAATTCCTTATATTGGTGGACAGTTCCTTTTATTGGTTGACAGTTCCTTTTATTGGTTGGCAATTCCTTTTACTGGTTGACAATTCCTTTTATTGGTTGACAATTCCTTTTATTGGTTGACAATTCCTTTTATTGGTTGAGAATTCCTTTTATTGTTGGACAATTCCTTTTATTGGTTGACAATTCCTTTTACTGGTTGACAATTCCTTTATTCGTGGACAATTCCTTTTATTGGTGGACATTCCTTTTATTGATTGACAATTCCTTTATTGGTTGACAATTCCTTTTACTGGTTGACAATTTTTTTTATTGATGGACAGTTCCTTTTATTGGTTGACAGTTCCTTTTATCGGTTGACAATTCCTTTTACTGGTTGACAATTCCCTTTATTGGTGGACAATTCCTTTTATTGATTGACAATTCCTTTTATTGGTTCACAATTCCTTTACTGGTTGACAATTCATTTTATTGGTGGACAATTCCTTTTATTGGTGGACAGTTCCTTTTATTGGTGGACAGTTCCTTTTATTGGTGGACAATTCATTTTATTGATGGACAGCTCCTTTTATTGGTTGACAGTTCCTTTTATTGGTTGACAATTCCTTTTATTGGTTGACAATTCATTTTACTGGTTGACAATTCATTTTACTGGTTGACAATTCCTTTTATTGTTGGACAATTCCTTTTATTGGCTGACAATTCCTTTTATTGGTTGACAATTCCTTTTATTGGTTGACAATTCCTTTTATTGGTTGATAATTCCTTTTATTGGTTGACAATTCCTTTTATTGGTTGACAGTTCCTTTTATTGGTTGACAATTCATTTTATTGGTTGACAATTCCTTTTATTGGTTGACAATTCCTTTTATTGGTACAAAATATCAATCTGTTCTGGCAAATCCATTCTTCACTGCACCTCCTTCCCCCATGATCCGATCCACGCAGTATTAATATAGATGTACTTTTATTTCCGTTAAAGACCTTCATTCTACCATTTCTTTGAAGCTAGTAGTGGTATCTGCTTTGTCCATTTGTTGTCCCCTCTGATTTTATCGTTTTACAGGCCACACTGTAGGCTCTTTCGTTGCGCTCAATATCCCCTTGAACCGGGATGAGCAAGAAGGTAGCACTGCATATCTTTGACCTCTGCAACGACTGCATGTTTTGGCATCAAGCTATGGACATATATAACCCTTTTCGTCTTGTCAGACAGTCTAGTGGAGGCTAATGTGTATATTTTTTTTTTAGGTCTTGTTTTTGTCGAGCAGCTTCTCTCGTGATTAATTCTACCAATGTTTGACAAACACACACGGCCATAGAATGAAAAAGTCAAGCCCACTGATCCACAGGGTTTTCCACCCTCTTTCATGAGTCTTTTCTCTTCTACGTTTTGCTCTAGCACAGACTCAAATGATGTTATACCATTCCTTATACGTACACTCCATGATGTGCGATCACTTGCCAGATGTTCCTAGTCATTTTCACAGATGGGTAAGTCATTCAGATATAAAAAAGTAAAAAGTAAAGAACCCGAAAGATAGATACACAGAGAGAGAAAGAGAGACTGAAAGAAAACGTTTGTAGAGACAGACAGAGAGAATATGATAGATAAAAATAGTTGCAAAGAGATATTTTGATATGGAAAGATATACGCAGAAAACCACTGACAGGCAAACATAGATACAAAATAGATACTGGCAGAGAAATATGGATACAGAGAGATATATACTAAAAGAGAAAAATAGATACATAGAAAGAATACTCACAAAAATATAAACACGGATTGGCTCACAAAGAAAGATGGATACAAAGATACTCGCAGTGAAAAAGTGAGACAGAGATACCGACAGAGAAAGATAGATACATAAAGAGATACTCACTGAGAAATATAGGTACAAAGAGAGACTAACATACAAAACTATATACAGAGAGAGGTACAGAAAAAAGACCGATACACATAAATAAAAATATATGGTGCGCATTTGACTAAACGTTGCTCTCATATACAATCACAAAGTTAATGTAACTCTGCCTAGCTACACCGGATATTGGCTGGAGGCTACTGGTGGGGACTTGGTGTCTAGTTCTGCAATTAAATACAAGTGGTTAGAGCTATCTTTGTTTCGCATGTAGCCTTGGCCCAAATTGGCGGGTCGAGTACCTTTTTGGTACTAAAGCTGGGAGATAATTAATGCTGCTGTTTGCTACCTACCAGAAGTCACAAATACTGCGCCTCACCGAATCATGTTAATTGGAGTATGTTTTTCTTCCTTCCTTCCTTCCTTCCTTCCTTCCTCCTTCCTTCCTTCCTTCCTTCCTTCCTTCCTTCCTTCCTTCCTTCCTTCCTTCCTTCCTTCCTTCCTTCCTTCCTTCCTTCCTCCTCCTTCCTTCCTTCCTTCCTTCCTTCCTTCCTTCCTTCCTTCCTTCCTTCCTTCCTTCCTTCCTTCCATCCTTCCTGCCTTCCTTCCCTCCTCTCTCCCTCATTCCTTCCTTCCTGCTTTCCTTCCCTCCCTCCCTCCTCCCTCCCTCCCTCCCTCCTCCCTCTCCCTTCCTTCCTTTCTTTTCCTTATCATCTTTTTTAACTTTATGTTTTCTGCGCCCCCTCTTTCACCCTCACCATCCATCGCCATAATCATCGCAGTCTTCATTATCTCATAATAGTTATTTTTATGATCAAACTTGTTTCTATTGATCTTTATCTTCCAGCCATCACTCCTTTGCCCCATCTCTGCGCTTTCTTTTTCTCTATTCTTTCTTTATATGTTCACTTTTAGTTTCAATCTCTGAAAAAGTTTCACATGCTCTTTCCTGGCTTCCAATAGATGCGTCTCCACAACAGCATTGTTCTATGTGTGTCCATAAATTAAAGACTCAAACGTGACAAGAACAGAAAAGCCACACTGACTAGAACATTATATTTATCTATGACACAAACCACAGACCTCTATAACTTACAAAGTCACGATGACTGAAAGGATAATTCAAATTGTGTGACGTTTACATCTTTCGGGAGCCGCGATAGGTCAGTGGTTAGTGAACTGGACTACAAAGGACAAGGGGTAGGGTTCGATCCCAACCGACGGCTTCCGGGTTCACCCAGCCTTAAATGGGTACCGGATTTTTTTCTGGGAAAGTAAAGCAGCACGGGCGTAATACCGACCACATTACCCCAAAAATTATGTGCTGAAGGTCTGTAAAATATAGGGTCACTAACACCATATTTCCCTATACGCCACTTGGCGTGACGGGGGTACTTTACTTTTTACTTTTTTACTTACAGCTTTCAGAGTATGGTCCGTTGTGGGTAAAAGAACGTTAGCTGTCTATAGCTCAAATTTCATACACTTTGGGTGTTTCCGGGATTTCCCTCTCAGTCAGCAGACCTTTAGTAAAACTGTAAATAGATGTAGATATTTAGGCGTGTAGACATGGAAAGAGAAGGAATGGGTAATATAAAACCAGGGGGAAAGAATATATGTATTAGAGATTAATACAATAGAGATTAATACGAGAACATATGTATTAGAGATTATTACGAGAATATATGTATTAGAGATTAATACGAGGACTTGGTAGTCTAGAGGTAAAATGTCGGCCTCTGGGTAAGAAGGTTCAGGGTTTGATCCCTACCACAGACGGCTGGAATTTTTCAAAAACCTAACCTGTGGTGTCATGGTGGCACCTTTTTTCTGGGTAGTAAGATCCGATGTCTAGCCCTGCCAGAACACGGCTAAAAATAGGAGGTCCCGTGTGCATTCGCACACGTTAAAGAACCCTTAGCAATTAAATATCGAAAAGAGTAGGCAAAATAAAATGGCAGCGGTCCGGGCAGAAATTGTTCAGTAAATTTACTCATCAAATACGAAGAAGGATGTGTCGGACCGACAGGCGCAGATATCGTGGCGTTGATGTCTGCAAGCGACACAACGCAACGACGCCCGCTGAACGTTAAGAACAAGAAGCGATTAATAGGGGAAGAGTTGTCTCCACTTTTTTCCGCTCGCCAGTTTTTACCTCTGACAAAGTCCATAGAAACTAGGACCTGAATTTTTGCGCGTTAATCCATTTTTCCCTGGCAGCCGTGTGCACAGTGGTCCCTGGCACACCTCGCCGCACAGGCAGATAACTTCGACTTCGGAGGTACTCATATTTTTTTCCGTTGATGAGTAATTGACTTTTTTAAAGCCAGGCCTCGCTGATGAGACCAGGAGGGGTTGCCGCAGAGAAGAATCATAAATAAAAATCTCAACCGGTGCAGCAGGGATTTGAACCCACAACCTCTCTGTCTCGAGGCCGACGTCTTGGCTTGTCGAGTACCTTCTTGGTACTAAAGGTGGAAGATAATTAACGCTGACTGTTTACCAGCAGTCACAGATACTGCGCCTGAATCCTGTTAATTGGAGTATCTTCCTTCCTTCCGGCGTCTTGCCTCAAGACCAACCTGTCCCCCCACCACCACTCAACTTCAGTGGGATCAAGGTTAAAGCCCCTAGGTGGGCGGGCTGGAGTCGTGCAGAGGGAATTGTGAAAATAAACACGACAATAGTGTGTGTACACGATAAAACGGGGTCATTCAGAGACTAGTAAGGCAGAAATGTTAGGACTAGTTGGCAGACCACACCAGAGCGTCGAGACGACAAGGATGAGATGTGAACAACTAACCCGTTAGCAAGACCAAGACTACATGCAATAATAGAATGGTATTCATGGAGTAAGGGAAAACAGATGTTGTCGTCAACGAGAGCAGAATGTGTTGAGCACGTTAAGAGGAGTATTGTATTTGGTTGATATTAGAGTCCACGCGGACTAATTGTGGAACTGAGATGCAGAGTACATGATAGATGTGTAGGACAGGGAACAGGCAAATTAATGCGTTGGATATGTTAATAGAAGTATTATATTTAGTAGATATTAGAGTCCACGAGGACTAATTGTGGTACTGAGATGCAGAGTACATAATAGATATGTAGGACAGGGAACAGGCAAATAAATTTGTTGGGCATGTTAATAGAAGTATTATATTTAGTAGATATTGGAGTCCACGCGGACTAATATGGACTGAAATGCAGAGTACAGGGAACAGGCAAATAATTTGTTGACATGTTAATAGAAGTATTATATTTAGTAGATATTAAAGCCCACGTGGCATCTGAAAATACAAGGTAAAAGAGGCAGAGGCAGACCAAGACTAACATGGACGAGTAACATCAAAATATGGACAAACCAGTCTATGACAACCTGCACCATCAAAGCAAGAGACAGAGCAGAATGGCGTACCATGGTAGCCAACCTTCGATGCGGAGATGGCACTCGATGATGATGATGATGAGAGTCCACGTGGATTAGTTATGATAGTGAAATATAAAATCTATGTCAATAGAAATGAGAAAGAGAGTTAATTGGTGCTAAATAAAGCCAACTCTGACCTATGGAAGCGAATCATGGACCGTAAACAAACAAATGAAAAGACGATTAGAGGCCACATAGATGGGATTTCTCAGAAAAATGTTGAAAGTTACCTGGAAGCTAAAAGACCAAAGAGGAAATTTTCAAAAAGGCCAACACAAAAAGGGAGCTCCTACAAACATCAGAAAGAAACAAACAACATTTTTCGGACACATCATGAGAAGAGGAAATTTGGAATACTTGGTTACAACTGGAAAAATACAGAGAAAAAGAGATCGTGGATGACAAAGAGAGAAAATACTGGTTAGCTTGGTGTCATAGAAAAGGCATGGAAAAACAGCCAACAACATAACTGATACGATGCACGGTAGATAGAAGATTGTGTAAGGACATGATCTGATCGCCTACGTCAACTGGTATGGCACCCGATGGTGATGATGAGTGAAATACATGATAGACTAAGTGTATTACTGGATGATGTATTATCTGATAGAATAGTATTTTTTTATGGTTAAGACGAGGCTGACGTTATATGCTGTGAGAACAGAATGCTGAAATACGTGAAGAGCAAGATGCTTATTGTGCATCGTGTATTAACCGTTGCTATTGTTTTGTAACTGTTGCAGTTGATGACAATAATAATAAATACTTGTCATCAGGATAGAACAATCAAATGTGTTATAACAGAGCGGCAGTAGTAAGTAAAAAAAAAAATAGAGCCCCCGTCACGCCAAGTGGCATATAGGTAATATGGTGTTAGTGACCATAAATTTTACAGACCTTCAGCACATGATTTTTTGGGGTAATGTGATCGGTATTACGCTCGTGCTGCTTTACTTTCCCAGAAAAAATCCGGTACCCATTTAAGGTTAGGTGAACCCGGAAGCCGTCGGTTGGGATCGAACCCTACCCTTTGTCCTTTGTAGTCCAGTTCACTAACCACTGAGCTATCGCTGCTCCAGCGGCAGTAGTACATGAAGTTTAGTGCATGTGTAAAGAAGTATTAACGTTGCTGCACAGGGAGGAATATAAGGATAAGCATTAAATGGAAGTAATAGTAACATATAACAATGACAATTAAAAAGCGAGAGCAGATTACTGAAGTTAACGTAATCTCGGCCAACAAAAGGAGCCACAGAACACCGGAATGAGGCCAAACAGCGGACAAGAAACAATAATAAAGAAATAATAAAAGGATCTAATGAAAGAGCAACAAACACATACTTCTACATGGGTGTACACGAACCGTAGATTTACACGCGATCATCCAAAAGTAGATGTTCCGGCAAATCAGCTTCACCTGTTCTTTTTGTTTAACTTTACCAGTCAAACCAACGTTTCGACTAAAACGGTGAGGAGAAATGAAAAAAAAAATAGAAATAGAAAAACAAACGGTATAGTTAAAGCGTCACGTAACAAGTGGGCAACACAAACCAGATCAACGTTTCGGCGCAATAAGCCTTCAACAGGAACAAACATACAACACATAAATTAAATTTGTATTTAAAGTAAAATAAAAATAATAATAATAATTATAATAATTTCGAACTAGAAGAAGAAATAAAAAGAAAAGCAAATATTAGCTCCACTGCAGCTTAGCAAGTTTATGTATGTAGGTTAATTAGCTCCACTGCAGCTTAGCAAGTTTATGTATGTAGGTTTATTAGCTCCACTGCAGCTTAGCAAGTTTATGTATGTAGGTTTATTAGCTCCACTGCAGCTTAGCAAGTTTATGTATGTAGGTTTATTAGCTCTACTGCAGCTTAGCAAGTTTATGTATGTAGGTTTATTTCTTAGCCTTGACCCGAATAAAAGGTTCTTCAACTTGTAACAGATAACAGCAAAGCAGATAACATTGCCTAGAAAATAAAAAAAATAAAGTACACCCGTCACGCCAAGTGGCGTATAGGTAATATGGTGTTAGTGTGTTAGTGGTATTAGAAATTTTACAGACCTTCAGCACATGATTTTTGGAGTAATGTGGTCGGCATTACGCCCGTGCCGATTTACTTTCCCAGAAAAAAATCCGGTACCCATTAAAGGCTGGGTGAACGGAAGCCGTCGATTGGGATCGAGCCCTGCCTCTTGTCCTTTGTAGTCCAGTTCACTAACCACTGAGCAATCGCGGCTAACATTACCTAGAACTCAAGAGAAATGTAAACAGTAAAAAAAAATGGCGGCTGGGCGGAGGTATTACTGCATCAATACACTCAAATGAGGCTGTTCTATTGTAACCACGTGGTTTCTTCTCATGTCTTTTCAAATTTTCCAAACTAATGAACACACTACTAAACACCAAACTACTAAATACAATTAGAAAGATAGATGCAATTTTTGTGGCATGTTAAAAGACACAATAGCCTAATAAAAGTAATATTGGAAGGGGAAATACAAGGTAAAAGAGGTAGAGGCAGACCAAGACTAACATGGACGAGTAACATCAAAAAATGGACAAATCAGCCTATTACAACCTGCACCATCAAAGCAAGAGACAGAGTGGAATGGCGGTACATGGTAGCCAACCTTCGATGCGGAGAGGGCACTCAATGATAATGATGATGATGATGAATGAAAACACGTCTGACATCTGCTTCTTTCCTTCCTCATTTGCCTTTCAGCCTCGATCTGGCTAACACCGTCGCTTGAAAGAGACAAACTGACAACCCTCTATCCGTGGCGCGGTTGGTTAACTCTCCCCATCTCTATATAGAGCTGAGTTAAACTATCGCCGTCTATTGAGGTAGGCCTGAGAGCTGAAATGAAACGCCAGAAACCGAACAACTAGTGTTACTTTATCAGCATTGCAAGCAGGACGATTGTGGGTAGAATGACGTCATCCACCAATAACTTATAACTGAAAATCTCATGATAGTTGGGTTTCTGAGTTTCCCATTTTTCTCTCAGGCTTACCGCTATAGACATTAGCATCATCATCGAGTGCCATCTCCGCAACGAAGGTTGGCTACCGTGCAGCGCCATTCTGCTCCACTATAGACAGCGATGGTTAATTAAGCCCTTGACTAACAACGGACTTAGCAGGTCGGTAGGAGATAAATATGCTGCTCTGTGAAACAACAAAACTTGGTGATAGACACTTAACAACAAAACTTGGTGATAGACACTTAACAACAAAACTTGGTGATACACACTTAACAACAAAACTTGGTGATACACGCTTAACAACAAAACTTGGTGATAGACACTTAACAACAAAACTTGGTGATAGACACTTAACAACAAAACTTGCGGTAGACACTTAACAACAAAACTTGGTGATAGACACTAACAACAAAACTTGGTGATAGACACTTAACAACAAAACTTGGTGATAGACACTTAACAACAAAACTTGGTGATAGACACTTAACAACAAACTTGGTGATAGACACTTAACAACAAAATTTGGTGATAGACACTTAACAACAAAACTTGGTGATAAACACTTAACAAGAAAACTTGGTGATACACACTTAACAACAAAACTTGGTGATAGACACTTAACAACAAAACTTGGCGGTAGACACTTAACAACAAAACTTGGTGATAGACACTTAACAACAAAACTTGGTGATAGACACTTAACAACAAAGCTTGGTGATAGACACTTAACAACAAACTTGGTGATATACACTTAACAACAAAACTTGGTGATAGACACTTAACAACAAAATTTGTGATAGACACTTAACAACAAAACTTGGTGATAAACACTTAACAAGAAAACTTGTGATACACACTTAACAACAAATCTTGGTGATAGACACTTAACAACAAAACTTGGCGGTAGACACTTAACAACAAAACTTGGCGGTAGACACTTAACAACAAAGCTTGGTGATAGACACTTAACAACAAAACTTGGTGATAGACACTTAACAACAAAACTTGGCGGTAGACACTTAACAACAAAGCTTGGTGATAGACACTTAACAACAAAACTTGGCGGTAGGCACTTAACAACAAAACTTGGCGGTAGACACTTAACAACAAAGCTTGGTGATAGACACTTAACAACAAAACTTGGCGGTAGACACTTAACAACAAACTTGGCGGTAGACACTTAACAACAAAGCTTGGTGATAGACACTTAACAACAAAGCTTGGTGATAGACACTTAACAACAAAACTTGGCGGTAGACACTTAACAACAAAACTTGGCGGTAGACACTTAACAACAAAGCTTGGTGATAGACACTTAACAACAAAACTTGGTGATAGACACTTAACAACAAAACTTGGCGGTAGACACTTAACAACAAACTTGGTGATAGACACTTAACAACAAAACTTGGTGATAGACACCTAACAACAAAACTTGGTGATAGACACTTAACAACAAAACTTGGTGATAGACACTTAACAACAAAACTTGGCGTAGACACTTAACAACAAACTTGGTGATAGACACTTAACAACAAAACTTGGTGATAGACACTTAACAACAAAGCTTGGTGATACACACTTAATAACAAAACTTGGTGATACACACTTAATAACAAAACTTGGTGATACACACTTAACAACAAAACTTGGTGATACACACTTAATAACAAATCTTGGTGATAGACACTTAACAACAAAACTTGGTGATACACACTTAATAACAAAACTTGGTGATACACACTTAACAACAAAACTTGGTGATAGACACTTAACAACAAAACTTGGTGATACACACTTAATAACAAAACTTGGTGATACACACTTAACAACAAAACTTGGTGATACACACTTAACAACAAAACTTGGTGATAGACACTTAACAACAAACTTGGCGATAGACACTTAACAACAAAACTTGTGATAGACACTTACAACAAAACTTGGTGATAGACACTTAACAACAAAACTTGGTGATAGACACTTAACAACAAAGCTTGGTGATAGACACTTAACTACAAAACTTGGTGATAGACACTTAACAACAAAACTTGGTGATAGACACTTAACAACAAAACTTGGTGATAGACACTTAACAACAAAACGTGGTGATAGACACTTAAGAACAAAGCTTGGTGATAGACACTTAACAACAAACTTTGTGATAGACACCTAACAACAAAACTTGGTGATAGACACTTAACAACAAAACTTGGTGATAGACACTTAACAACAAAACTTGGCGTAGACACTTAACAACAAAACTTGGTGATAGACACTTAACAACAAAACTTGGTGATAGACACTTAACAACAAAGCTTGGTGATACACACTTAATAACAAAACTTGGTGATACACACTTAATAACAAAACTTGTGATACACACTTAACAACAAAACTTGATGATACACACTTAATAACAAATCTTGGTGATAGACACTTAACAACAAAACTTGGTGATACACACTTAATAACAAAACTTGGTGATACACACTTAACAACAAAACTTGGTGATAGACACTTAACAACAAAACTTGGTGATACACACTTAATAACAAAACTTGGTGATACACACTTAACAACAAAACTTGGTGATACACACTTAACAACAAAACTTGGTGATAGACACTTAACACAAACTTGGCGATAGACACTTAACAACAAAACTTGGTGATAGACACTTAACAACAAAAACTTGGTGATAGACACTTAACAACAAAACTTGGTGATAGACACTTAACAACAAAGCTTGGTGATAGACACTTAACTACAAAACTTGGTGATAGACACTTAACAACAAAACTTGGTGATAGACACTTAACAACAAAACTTGGTGATAGACACTTAACAACAAAACGTGGTGATAGACACTTAAGAACAAAGCTTGGTGATAGACACTTAACAACAAAACTTGGTGATAGACACTTAACAAGAAAACTTGGTGATAGACACTAAACAACAAAACTTGGTGATACACACTTAACAACAAACTTGGTGATAGACACTTAACAACAAAACTTGGTGATAGACACTTAACAACAAAACTTGGTGATAGACACTTAACAACAAAACTTGGTGATACACACTTAACAACAAAACTTGGTGATAGATACTTAACAACAAAACTTGGTGATAGACACTTAACAACAAAACTTGGTGATAGACACTTAACAACAAAACTTGGTGATAGACACTTAACAACAAAACTTGGTGATAGACACTTAACAACAAAACTTGGTGATAGACACTTAACAACAAAACTTGGTGATAGACACTTAACAACAAAGCTTGGTGATAGACACTTAACAACAAAACTTGGTGATAGACACTTAACAACAAAACGTGGTGATAGACACTTAACAACAAAGCTTGGTGATAGACACTTAACAACAAACTTGGTGATAGACACTTAACAACAAAACTTGTGATAGACACTTAACACAAAACTTGGTGATACACACTTAACAACAAAACTTGGTGATAGACACTTAACAACAAAACTTGGTGATACACACTTAACAACAAAACTTGGTGATAGACACTTAACAACAAAACTTGGTGATACACACTTAACAACAAAACTTGGTGATAGATACTTAACAACAAAACTTGGTGATAGACACTTAACAACAAAACTTGGTGATAGACACTTAACAACAAAACTTGGTGATAGACACTTAACAACAAAACTTGGCGATAGACACTTAACAACAAAACTTGGTGATAGACACTTAAGAACAAACTTGGTGATAGACACTTAACAACAAAACTTGGTGATAGACACTTAACAACAAAACTTGGCGGTAGACACTTAACAACAAAACTTGGTGATAGACACTTAACAACAAATCTTGGTGATAGACACTTAACAACAAAACTTGGTGATAGACACTTAACAACAAAACGTGGTGATAGACACTTAACAACAAAGCTTGGTGATAGACACTTAACAACAAAACTTGGTGATAGACACTTAACAACAAAACTTGGTGATAGACACTTAACAACAAAACTTGGTGATACACACTTAACAACAAAACTTGGTGATAGACACTTAACAACAAAACTTGGTGATAGACACTTAACAACAAAACTTGGTGATAGACACTTAACAACAAAACTTGGTGATACACACTTAACAACAAAACTTGGTGATAGATACTTAACAACAAAACTTGGTGATAGACACTTAACAACAAAACTTGGTGATAGACACTTAACAACAAAACTTGGTGATAGACACTTAACAACAAAACTTGGTGATAGACACTTAACAACAAAACTTGGTGATAGACACTTAACAACAAAACTTGGCGGTAGACACTTAACAACAAAACTTGGTGATAGACACTTAACAACAAATCTTGGTGATAGACACTTAACAACAAAACTTGGTGATAGACACTTAACAACAAAACTTGGTGATAGACACTTAACAACAAACTTGACACTTAACAACAAACTAACCAAATAACCAGACAACGATCTAACTAAGTAACCAATGATCCAACATTAAAGGAATCACATCCTGCCATCAATGACAAACTACAGCATTCATCATCATCGGGTGCCATATCCGCAACGAAGATTGGCTACCATGAATCGCCATTCTACTCTGTCTCTTGCTTTGATGGTGCAGGTTGTCATAGGCTGATTTGTCTATCTTTTGATATTACTCGTCCATGTTAGTCTTGGTTTGCCGCTGCCACTTTTACATTGTATTTTCCCTTCCAAGATTACTTTTAGTAAGCTGTTGTGTCTTTTGACATGGCCCAAAATCGCATTTGTCTTGTTTGAATTGTGTTTAGTAGTTAACTTTTCATTTTTAGTTGTTTTAAGACTTCATCATGTGTTTTCTTTCCATGCAAATCTACCTATTCTTCTATATGTCAACATTTCAAAGGCTTCAATTCTCTGTTCTGTTTTCTTGTCTAATGTCCTACGGTATTATAGCACACAATACTCCAAGTCAGTAATCGTTAACATACCTGTTGGAGGACTTGGTATTTGTTTGATATTGTGACTGCGAATTTATATTTAATTCCTTGTTCTTTAAGAAACCCTACATTGAAATACTTTCTACCCTTATTCGTTGTAGTATAGTATACCTTTTTAGTTTAATTTTAAGTTTGGCTATCAGAAGATGATGGACAGAAGCTATATTTGCCCCTCTATATACTTTTACATTCTGTAGGGATGACTTAAACTTATTATTAATACATATGTGATCAATTATAGCATACAATACTCCAAGTCAGTAATCGTGAACATACCTGCTGATCTCCGTGACACAATGGAGCTTTAAATTAACAATGGGTATATTTTACTATTGTTATTTTAATGAGTGATGAATTGGGAGTGTAGGTTGATAAAAACGGTATGAAAGGTGTCGTGACCAGTTAATTACATATGTTATCGACTATAGCGAAACGTGTTATCTTGATTCTTGTGATAAACAAAATTAACGACTATTGTCTTCATCATTAATTGAAATCTTAATCCCCTTCTTCAGCGAGCAGCTATTGCTACGCGTTTAGACATTTAGACCAGCTTGGGTCACGAACTAAGAGGGTGCGTTTGAGGTCTTCACCGTTCCACATAACTTGTTATGTAGGGTTGTGTCTGTGGGCCATATTTGTGGTCTTATTGGTGTTGAGAATGTTACAGTCTAGGATTAACAAATCTGAACTAATTTCTCAGGACTGAGCACGAACGTTATGCGTTTACTACAAATCAGAAATTGGCAGCAACGGCGATGTATATCTGTAACAGAAATGGTAGGCACGTATATATATATATATATATATATATATATATATATATATATATATATATATATATATATATATATATATATATATATATATATATCTCAGTGGCTAGTGAACTGGACTACAAAGGACAAGAGGTAGGTTCGATCTCAACCGACGGCTTCCAGGTTCACCCAGCCTTTAATAGGTACCGGATATTTTTCTGGGAAAGTAAAGCGACAAGGGAGTAATACCGACACATTACCCCAAAAATCATGTGTCGAAGCTCTGTAAAATGTATGGTCACTAACACCATATTCCCTATACGCCACTTGGCGTGAGTGGATCACTTTACTTTACTTACTGTGAAGTTTAGTACTTCACTGTTTTATGATATTTATGTTATAGAACATTCCTTTTTCACAAATTTCTGTATAAATAAATAGAGCAGCTCCCGAATATTAGACACGATAACTTAACCGGAAATTGAAGCCTTAAAATGTGGATTTATATAAGAATACGAAGAATTGATGGAAAGAAAAGAAAACAAAACAAAAGATGAAGTCTTATAACAACTAAAAATTAAAAGAGAACTTCTTCTTTCTTCTTCTTCTTTCCTTCATCATTTGCCTTTCAGCGTCGAGGGGAGATATAATTTGCGCTCTTTTGCTCTTCTGTTCGCTTCTGCTTCTGTTATGTTTACTAGTACTTCTAATATTCCATCGACCCATCTTTTTCGTGGTCGACCCTTGGGTGTGGTATTCTCGCAACACGTATTGAGGGTTCGTTGTGTTGTGTTTTGATCGCTCTACCTAGTCATGTGGCCATACCATTGTATCTGTTGTTTCTTTATATATTCTATAGCAGAAGTTATTTCTAGTTTTTTTCTCAGTTCTTCATTTCTGATCTTGTCTCTCAGGCTATCTCCTGTCATTCGTCAAATACATTTAATCTCAGTAGAGGTTATTTTTCTTATTGTTCTTGCATCTAGGGTCCAGGTTTGGCATTGGTAGCACAACGTTTTGGATGGATTGTATTGTATAGCGTCCGTTTTCACTCCAGATTTATTTCCTTGTTGGACAATAGTGGTGATAGCTGTCCAATGATTTGACAAGCTTTGTTGCATCTTGATTCTATCTCTGCTGTTTGAGAATAGTCGTTTGTCACTAAACTGCCTAGATATTTGAATTGCTCTATCTGTTTTAGTCGCCTGCCTTCCATAGTTGGAGCCTCGGCGGCTGAGTGGTTAGTGTGCTCGCTTCCTTACCAGAAGAGTCCGGATTCGATCTCCAGCAGTGGCGGACTGACAAGACTCTGGGTTTTACCCATCCTCTAAAAATGGGCACCAGAGATTTTTCTGGGAAGTAAAGGCGGCCTGGCGTGATACTGACCACAACACTCAAAAATGTGCCGTGGTCATAGAAAAATATGGTCACTACCAACAAGGAAATAACTCTGGAGGCAAAACGAGCACTATACAATACAATCTTCATCCCAACGTTGTGCTACCAATGCCAGACCTGGACCCTAGATGCAAGAACAATAAGAAAAATAACCTCTACAGAGATGAAATGTGTTAGACGAATGACAGAAACAGTCTGAGAGATAAGATCAGAAATGAAGAACTGAGAAAAAAGCTTGGAATAGCCCCCGCCATAGAATATATAAGGAAACAACAGATAAAATGGTTCGGTCACGTGACAAGGCAGAAAGAACAAAACACAATACAACGAGCTTTCAACAAACGTTGTGAGAACACCAGACCCAAGGGTCACCACGAAAAAGATGGGTCGATGGAATATTAGAAGCACTAGGAAACATAACAGTAGCAGAGGCGAACAGAAGAGCAAAATACAGCAAATTATATCTCCCCTCGACGCTGAAAGGTAGATGATGAAGGAAAGAAGTAGAAGAAGGAGAAGAAGAAGAACATCATATTCTCCATATGCCTAGGAAGGCGTGGAGGGAACCTTTACTTTTTTTTACTTATATCATCATCATCAAGTTCCGGCCTACTAGCGTAGATGATCATGTCTCTCGACAACTTTCGATCTCGACAGTTCTTTATAATTTTTGTTGTTGACCTTCTGCAAAGCCATTCTCTTAAGCTGTCTGGTATTTTCTCTCTTTGCTTCCCTCTATCTTTAAGTTTGAAAATTATAAATATAATCAAAATATCAATATAAAAAATTTTACTTCCCTCAATTGTTCCAGTTGTTACAATATATTCCAGTTGTTCTCTTCTCATTACATGGCCAAAAAATGATGATTGTTTCTTCCTAATATTGGAAATTAGCTCTCTTTACTTCTATAGTTATGTTAATGTTCTGTTTCTCTTTTGCGACATTAATGATTTCTGTTTTGTTGATGTTGATTTTCATGCTGTATTTTGTGCCTGTGCTGTTGAATTGATTTAAGTGTTCTTCTAGGTCTTCCATTTGTCCATGTATGAGTGAACTGTGAAGGGTGTATGAGTAAAATAGAACTACTAAACACAATTAAAACAAGACAAATGAGATTTTCGGGGCGTGTTAAAAGAAAAAAAATCAAATGTACTATCAACTCTTACGTATGCGTGTGAGAGCTGGAAAACAACAAGAGATATAGAAACAAAGTTGAACGCATTCGAAAATAAATGTCTAAGGAAAATACTTGGTATAGTGTGGAACGAATTCAAAACAAACGAGGAAATTAGAGAAATCGCCAATCAACCAGTAATATCTTCAGTAATCAAGAAAAGACGATGGTCATATGTTGGACATGTGATGAGAAGAGATAATAACCGAATATCAAACCAAGCCCTCATGTGGGAAACAACAGGTAAGAAGAAAAGAGGAAGACCCAGCCAGCCACTGATAAGAACATTAATGAGAAGGCAAGAGCAGCAGGAATCGGATTCCTCAATGAGATAGAGCTGCTTGCACAGAACAGAGACAAATGGCGAGATTTGATAAAAGATCTTTACAAGGATTGAAAGCTGCTAGAATAAAAATTTTAATAAGAGAAGGAGTATCTGGGTCTACGCCCTATGGGCCGGCTACGGCTCGAAAGGTCAATAGATAGAAAGATAAAAGAAAAAAAGCACACCAGCCTACTAAACGTTAACTTGGAAGGGAAAATACAAGGTAAAAGAGGCAGAGGCAGACCAAGACTAACATGGACGAGTATTCAAAAGTTAGACAAGTCAGTCTATGACAATCTTCACCATCAAAGTAAGAGACAGAGCGGAATGGCGCTCCATGTTAGCCACCCTTCGATGCGGAGACGGCACTTAATGAAGATGATGATGAACTCCAGGGCAGAAAGGAAGCCAATACTTTTACCTCAGCTGTAAGCTTAAATCACTTCGCTTGTTCCTGATTCAATACTGCCTGTCATCTACCACTGATTCGTTGACCCAGTCGCCATTGTCATGTCCGGATACAACTACAAACTAAATATATACGCCGATCAAAATAGGAGAGAAAACAAATAAAGTATAAATATTCTCAACACTGGGTCACATTGTCTGACTTAACACGCGGGTCACCGGTGATAATGTAAACAATGGCACCACTAGAAGTCACAGGAAACAATCTACTGTAGTGGAATGTTTGCACGCTGTCTATCACTGACACACGTATACCACACCTAATCCCATATAGTTATATGATCTAAGCCATGCCATGAAAATGTAGATACTATTAGTACTAATTCAAATACATGCATACCAAATAGTGTGATACTGCATCTTCATAATTCGGCTATAGAGTCAGATAACACTTAACTGCTATATATATATATATATATATATATATATATATATATATATATACACACACACACAAACACACACATACACACACAACAATCGTCTACTTCAGAACTCAATAGTCTACTTCATAATTAAATTGTCCTTTTCATAATAAAATATGGACTTCACAATCAACACAAAATTATTATTCAAAATCACATTAAAACTACTTCATAAAATCATAGAACAAGATAGATCTACATTATTCGATCAGAACTTATCATAACTGAAATAGATCGTAAATCAATTGTTTTCTATCTATCTATCTATCTATCTATCTATCTATCTATCTATCTATCTATCTATCTATCTATCTATCTATCTATCTATCTATCTATCTATCTATCTATCTATCTATCTATCTATCTATCTATCTATCTATCTATCACCCAAAGTATTGTCTATATCTACAATGTCGTTTCTTGTATAAATTTTACTGTATTTTGTTATTCTCTGCAGTGACCCATATAGTTTTGTCTGTAGTATTGTACCTTTGGGCCAGTGGATTTTCCTCAGTCTACTATATTCAGTGGGTGTCCGGTTAGCGCAATCGATAGGCGGTTGGCTTACCACGGCAACAGCCGGGTTCGTAATCCTGGCGAGGACACCTGGGTTTTACTAATTCCCTAAAAATTAGTAGGAGCCGCGATAGCTCAGTGGTTAGTGAACTGGACTACTACGGACAAGGGGTAGGGTTCGATCCCACCGACGACGGCTCCGGGTTCACCCAGCCTTAAATGGGTACCGGATTTTTTCTGGGAAAGTAAAAGCAGCACGGGCGTAATACCGACCACATTACCCCAAAAATCATGTGCTGAAGGTCTGTAAAATATAGGGTCACTAACACCATATTTCCCTATACGCCACTTGGCGTGACGGGGGGTACTTTACTTACTTTTTTTTTACTATATTCAGTACAGTCTTGAAATTTGTGTTCAGCAGTCTGTGCCGCTTGTCCACATGTACATGTAGTTGAGGTGCTGATTTTGAATTTTGTATACGTGTGACTGTGGAACCGATTGTGTCCTGTACAATCAATTATTTAATTTAACTGTTATTTATATACTTGTGCAATTACTTGCATACTAAACAGTAGATTATCAATTACAGAAACCAATTGTCAATTTCTTATCTTGATTCTTCCCGCGTCGTTAGACGTCAAATGTGGCCTGTAGTGTATTTTGACACCAATTAAAACTCTAGGCTAGATGCTCGATCTCATCTAATGAGTCTATGCCTGCTAATTTTGCTTCCCTTGTAAGTTTTATTTTCAGTGTTTCTCTGTGTCTTCCCCTTTTTCTGTATCCTGATGTTTCCGATAGGAGAACCTGTTTTGATATTCTCTTGTTGTCTCTTCTCAGTACATGGTCGACATATACACATCTTATTTCCGTAATTGTAGATGAGAATTTTGGTTGCACGGCCATTTCTCTTATTTCAATATTAGTCTTGAATTCATTCCATTCTACACAGAATATTTTTCTTAGGCATTTGTCTTCAAGAGCGTTTACTTTTTTTTTTTTTCTTCACAATCTCCCTTGATGTTTTCCAGCTTTCACATGCATATATAAGTGTTGATAATATGTTTGAGTTGAATATTCTAAGTTTGGTTTTCTTGTTTAGTATTTTTTATTTCTATATTTTGTCCAGGTTGTTAAAATTCGGTGCCGCGTTTGCTTTCGTGCTTGTGATCTCTTAATTCGTTTCACTTTCTTGATATATATTACTACCAAGATTATATATATATATATATATATATATATATATATATATATATATATATATATATATATATTATATAGTTATTTAGTCTTTCCAGTGTCTGGCGATTGAGACACATATTGCCCTCTGAGGTATTTTTATTATCCATAATTTTTGTTTTATCCCTGTTGATTTCAAGTCTTATTTTTTTCCGGCATGGATGATAAGGTAACTATGATATTTTGCATCTTGTTGATATTGTCACTTAGGAATAGTATATCATCTGAAAAATCTAGACCTTCCAAGTAATTCTTGTCATACCATTTAATGTCATTATTGTCTTTACAACATTTACTCATGATATAACCAATGGTAAATTCAAATGAAAACAGAAGCTCCATATTGGCCTAGATTGATTTTCAGCTAATTCATGAATTAAATTGGGGAGCCGCGATAGCTCAGTGGTTAGTGAACTGGACTACAAAGGACAAGAGGTAGTGTTCGATCCCAACCGACGGCTTCCGGGTTCACCCAGCCTTAAATGGGTACCAGATTTTTTTCTGGGAAAGTAAAGCAGCACGGGCGTAATACCGACCACATTACCCCAAAAATCATGTGCTGAAGGTCTGTAAAATATATGGTCACTAACACCATATTCCCTATACGCCACTTGGCGTGACGGGGGTACTTTACTTTACTTTTACATGAATTAAATTACATTATTTTATTTTTCCAATTTTTTTAGGTTTATTATTGTTGAATGCTCTTGTTATCTAACGCATTGATCTTTCGTTTTGTTATTTCATTTCACTTTTTAAACCCTATTTTCTCCACCCCCCCCCCCATTTTTTTTTTTACTTGATCTATTAGTTCTTTTAGACTATATAGTAGAGTTTATCTCCATTCCGTTGTCCGTTTGTTTTGTTCTATATTCTAAAGAAGGTCGCAGTTAGGCCGTAATGTCATGATTTTGTTTTGTTCCTTTATTTGTAACGGTGTCACCATACTTTGTAGGACTGTACGTTACATCCCACCACTTGCTTCGTGCTACCAGCTTTACCGCAGCACTGATTTTTTTGCCTGCTCTATATTTAATGCCAAAATTAACACACACACACACACACACACACACACACACAAACAAAGCAAAATAATCATGTGATATTCATTATTATCATCGAGTGCCATCTCCGCATCAAAGGTTGGCTATCATAGAGCGCCATTCCGCTCTGTCTCTTGCTATGATGGTGTAGGTTGTCATAGGCTGTTTTGTCCATCTTTTGACGTTACTCGTCCATGTTAGTCTTGGTCTGCCTCTATTACCCTGTATTTTCCCTTCCAATATTACGTTTCATGCGATATTCATTACATTTTAAAGAGGCCAGATTTAAGTAGTTTGGAACAATAAGGACAATAAGCAATACTGATCTAGCTGAACATTCATTCGGGATGGACATTCAGCAAAGAGATAAACTATATTTTTTCTTATTTCCGTGCGCAACAACAGTGAACGTTGACTATAGTTCTTATCTGAACAATATGTGTTTTTTCTCTTTATTTTTATTACGTTCCTAGATTGGTGTACATCGTTACCGAAAGACGAAAAACAATACTATATGTGTGTACAACCCTATCACAGCAATTACATTCATTAATTACAGTGTTTTCCGTGAGTAAAGTATACAAATTGAAGAAAATAAAATAAACACTGATAAAAACAGAAGTCATGGCAGTAGAAAGATAAAAACAGACATTAACTCTTTCTGTACGGAAGCCTTTAATAAATTCAATGGAACATATTTCAGAGACAAACTTTTTCATGGTTTTAAGAATCAATCTACATATTTATATTTATCTAACAAATAACATATTATATTTGAATTATTAGATAATTGAACAAGGTATTAGATTTCACCAATACCAAAATGATACAAGATATGTAAAAAGAATATGATTTGATGACGGTTGACACTAACCAAATTTGGAGTGACGCACTGTGCGGCGAAATGTACGGAAAGAGTTAAGCACAGCTGCAGACCGAATGACTTGACAGAAGATCAACGCCAGAAACGTTAAATAACTGTTGAGATCGGGAGTTGTTGAGAGGCATGATCACCTACGCCAGGAGGCATGGTCGACAAAATCGATAAAGAAATATACATTCGAAGTAGCAAGACAAATCAAATATTAAGATAGCTATCCAATAAACTTCAGCACAAAATAATACATATCATCACAAGGGAAGATCTTATATCTATTATATTCATTCCCATAATGTATGTGTTTACAAGTAGTGCTGGTTATGGTCCACACTCCGTGATGGCAGGCAGAGGATCTCATGTAAAGAGACAATGGCTGCAATCTCCGACTAGTACAGTCACTGCCAAGAAGGAAAGGAATGACAAACTACCTTCTTATACTGCCTAGCATAATTATGTTAAAACGCAACTTAATATCTACAGCTAACGACGTATGGTAGCACACGAATATAAATAAAAAGGAATCTAGTCACTACAGAGATGAGATGTTTGAGAAAAGCTCTTGGAGTGCCAATAAGAGACAGAATTAGTAATAATAGCATCATCATCATCATTGAGTGCCGTCTCCGCATCGAAGGTTGGCTACCATGGAGCGCCATTCCACTCTGTTTCTTGCTTTGATGGTGCAGATTGTCATAGGCTGACTTGTCGATCTTTTGATGTTACTCGTCCATGTTAATCTTGGTCTGCCTCTGCCTCTTTTACCTTGTATTTTCCCTTCCAATATTACTTTTATTAGGCTGTTGTGTCTTTTAACATGACCCAAACATTTCATTTGTCTTGCTTTAATTGTGTTTAGTAGTTCTCTTTTAATTTTTAGTTGTTTTAAAACTCCCTCGTTTGTTTTCTTTTCTTTTCTTTCCATCCAATTCTACCTATTCTTCTATAAATCCACATTTCAAAGGCTTCAATTTTCTGTTCTGTTTTCTGGTCTAATGTCCACGTTTCTGCACCATACAGGAATATTGAGAAGATGTAACATTTTGCTATTCTTAGTTTTAGCCCTGGTGTTATTTGTTTTGATGTTAGTATGTTTTTCATAGCATTGCAATTATTTTTTGCCATAATCTAGTTCTCCTTGTTGGTATAAGGTCCTAACATTCCATGTGGCTATTTTTAGTTCATTAATATCATAAGAGAGATATCTGGTATTGAATCAACTCTAAACTACGTACAGAGACAATAAATGAAATGATTTTTCCCGTCTGGGAATCATGCCATGAGAATTTCTACCATACAAAACATATATTAAAGTAGGGTATGGAAGAAGTGTGCTAGAGCCGGAGTAAGTGGACAGAGAACATCTAAGAAACGCTACAACAATATCCACTAACGACGTTTGAGGATGCCAGAAAGGCAAGAATGAGAGCTTTGTATCTTCTTGACACCTGAGTGGGTACAACAGGAAGTGTAAAGAGAGAGAGAGAGAGAGAGAGAGAGAGAGAAGAGAGAAAGAAAGAAAGAGAGAGAGAGAGAGAAAGAGAGAGAAATAGAGAGAGAGAGAAGAGAGAGAGAAAGAAAGAGAGAGAGAGAGAAAGAGAGAGAGAAATAGAGAGAGAGAGAGAAAGAGAGAGAGAAATAGAGAGAGAGAGAGAAAGAGAGAGAGAAAGAGAGAGAGAAAGAGAGAGAGAGAAAGAGAGAGAGAAAGAGAGAGAGAGAGAAAGAAAGAGAGAGAGAGAAAGAAAGAGAGAGAGAGAAAGAGAGAGAGAGAAAGAAAGAGAGAGAGAGAGAGAGAGAAAGAAAGAGAGAGAGAAAGTGAAAGTATTATTAAGTAATGTCTGTATACTCGATAATTAAAAAAAAAAACTCCATAATTATTTAGTGAATATATTACATTTACCCAGAAACACATCACATTTCTATTAAAACAACACCTACCAAATAGTCTGCATTTATTGTATTGTACCCACACGGTACTTTTTTCCCCCAGAAAAATACAGTCGAAGGAAAAAGCACTTACACCCTAAAAGTCCAAAATGAGAGCCAAAATTAAATAAAATGATTTCTTATATATATGGAAATGAAATTCAGAATATGGGTTAGGTTTAAAAATAGCTATTGTCATGATTACTCGCAGAAGCAGAAACAAGGTCAACTGTACTTATGTGAAGCATTTTAAAATATAGGTTTGTACTTAACTGTAAGAGAGCATTTTCAACGTGCACAAGATGTTTTTTGGTATATTGGAAGAATTCTTTATAAAGGGGAAGTAAGAGTGTTGACTACCTGAAATTAAATTCCTTAGATTACTAAATAAATGACAAACGGTTGTCTCCCTGCGAAAAGTTTAAACGCAAAAGACCATTTCAAATTACAAACAGAGATGACTTTGTGATATAGAAAGGCCAGTGCTGTCATTAAACTACATATGACAACGACAGCAGAGTTTCATCTTCTTTTTCTTCTTCTTCTTCTTCTTCCTCCTTATCTTCTTCTTTTCCTTCTTCCTTATCTTCTTCTTCTTCTTCTTCTTCTTCTTCTTCCTCTTATCTTCTTTTCCTTCTCTTTTCTTCTTCTTCTTCTTCCTCCTTATCTTCTTCTTTTCCTTCTTCCTTTTCTTCTTCCTTATCTTCTTTTCCTTCTTCCTTTTCTTCTTCCTTATCTTCTTTTCCTTCTTCCTTTTCTTCTTCCTTATCTTCTTTTCCTTCTTCCTTTTCTTCTTCCTTATCTTCTTTTCCTTCTTCCTTTTCTTCTTCCTTATCTTCTTTTCCTTCTTCCTTTTCTTCTTCCTTATCTTCTTTTCCTTCTTCCTTTTCTTCTTCTTCTTCTTCCTTATCTTCTTTTCCTTCTTCCTTTTCTTCTTCTTCATTATCATCTTCTTTTCCTTCTTCCTTTTCTTCTTCTCTTTTTTTCTTCTTCTTCCTTCCCTTCTTCTTTTTTCTTCTTCCTTTCCTTCTTCCTTTCCTTCTTCCTTTTCTTCTTCTTCTTCTTCCTCTTCCTTATCTTCTTCTTTTCCTTCTTCCTTTCCTTCTTCCTTTTCTTCTTCTTCTTTTCCTTCTTCCTTTTCTTCTTCTGCCTCTATTTCTTCTTTATCTTTTCCTTTTTCTTCCTCTTCTTCTTCTTTTTCCTTCTTCCTCTTCTTCTTCTTTTCCTTCTTCCTTTTCTTCTTCTTTTCTTCCTCTTTTTATCTTCTTCTTCTCCCTTTTTCTTTTCCTTCTTCTTTTCCTTCTTCTTCTTCTTCTCCTCCTCCTCCTTATCTTCCTCTCTTCTTTCTCACACTCTTCTTCGTCTCTCTCTCTCTCTATTCATCAGTTTCCTGTGCTCAACATACTACAGAGATTCGACCATTCTTTACGCATGAAGGCATTACAAGAAGGTCAACATAAGTGCCCTATAGTTTTCAAATTGTTTATCTTTGGTCCAGATTCAGCTCTGAGCTCTATATACAGGTCACACCTTTGAAGGCCATCTTCTCAAATATCTAGCCTGGCTTAACACGTGACTGTGGGGTGGAGTTTAAATCTGTATACATACGGAAAAAGTACTTTAAATTTTCTTGATTTTATATTTGTTTGTTTTGTTAAAAAATAAGTGAACTGCTCTACAGTGGGCAAGAGATTGTGTTATTTTATTGATCACACGGATTCAAGGTTCACCTAATCTTAAATTGGTATTGGAGATTTTCTCTGTGAAAGAAAGATGGCCTGGCTTAGTGCTGACCACTTACCAAAAAATCAGATTAACAGATGATAACAAAAATATAGACACTGGAAATAGAGTTGTTTCATGCTGTTTCATTCAAGGAAGGGTGGAGCAATTTTTTTCTTGCTTTGTTCAAAAGGGCATCAACAATTTATATATGTATATATATATTGAAGGTTCACTGGACAGCTAAAATAAACTAACGAGGAAATCCTCAAAGAGGCCAAGACAAAAAGGGAGTTCCTAAGAAACATCAGAAAGAAACAGTCAACATTTTTCGGGCACATCATGAGAAGAGGAAAGTTGGAATACTTGGTTACAACTGGCAAATATAGGGTAAGTGAGATCTCGGACGACAAAGAGAGAAAATACTAGATAGTTGGTGTCATGGCATGGTAAACAGTCAACAATATAATTTATACTATGCACTGTAGATAAAAGTGAGCCGCGATAGGTCAGTGGTTAGTGAACTGGACTACAAAGGACAAGGGGTAGGGTTCGATCCCAACCGACGGCTTCCGGGTTCACCCAGCCTTAAATGGGTACCGGATATTTTTCTGGGAAAGTAAAGCTGCACGGGCGTAATACCGACCACATTACCCCAAAAATCATGTGCTGAAGGTCTGTAAAATATAGGGTCACTAACACCATGTTTTTCCTATACGCCACTTGGCGTGACGGGGGTACTTTACTTTTTTTTACTTTTACTGTAGATAAAAAGATTATGGATGAAGAATATGATCTCCTACGCTAACCGGTATGGCACAAGATGATAATATATCACAGCTGTTTGTTTTTATTTCTAAGTGGCCTTTAATTCCTAATTTTGAAATTGTGCAGCGTTTATGGATGAAGACGTTCTGAGTCTAGCACATTCTACTCATCTTGAAATTTATGTTTTATGAAAGTGGTTCCAATTTGTAACGCCGCACACAAAACATACTTTCGTTTTTAATTACAGATAATGACGATCAATGGATGATGTTTTAATAGCTTATGCACGTAACCAAAAAAAAAAAAAGACTGTCAAATTTGAGAGTTCCGGTGTGTGCATATTTCAAATTGTTTTCCCTAAAGTTTTTACATTTTAAAGTACAGCTTCTGACAATTGCTTTAGTTTAATAAAAGAAGGATTTATATTTTATCCTCCTGGAAAAACACTTAGGAGCATATCAACGAAAGTATCACTGATAAGCAACTGTGATAAATTCAGTTAACGTAACAACTGTGTACAATATTAACGTAACAATTTTGTACACTATTAACGTAACAGCTGTGTACAATATTAACGAGAATATCTTTTCATTTAGTTTTTTTGAAAAATAAAATATTTAAAAGTATTATTGTAATAAATTATAACTCATCATCTTACTAAACGTGTGTTATTATCTTGATGGTTTGATACTGGAGGGAGGTTGTGACTCGTTTTAACGTTGCCTCTTGATTTAAAAGTTCTTTGTTTACAAATTCGTATTTTCCTTTTGTATTTGATGAACATAATCACAGACTGGGCTATTTTTTTATGATTGTAGGTGGAAGTAAAGTATGCAGCATTTCTAAAGCCATAAAAAAATATTGATATGTTTTGAGTAATGTCTTCAGTGATGCGGAAGATGGTACGTGATGGAATGGAGGGAGGTAGTAGGTACATTAGTTAGTTTTGTCTGTGACGCAGATTAGCCTAGATTCATCATCATTATGTACCGGGCCTGCTGGCGTAGGTGATCATGTCTCTCCACCACAACTTTCGATCTCGACAGTTATTTATAATTTCTATTGTTGACCCTCTGCCAAGCCCTTCTCTTAAGCTGTCAGGTATTTTAGCCTAGATTATATCTATCTGTTGTCCTTTCAAGCCGAAGACGGCACATAGGGCAGAACCACAATCTCAAAAACAGAAACCTTGCGTGCCAAAATGGCACATATTGCAGAGATCACTGCTCTAAAATATATGGCGCTGTTTCCATAACAATACTTTTTACAATGACAGCTTGTCAAGCCATCGATCAACTCCTTAGTCGCCTCTTAAGACATGCCTGGAAGGTCACAGTGTCACTATGCCTAGATTAGAATGTACAAAATAAACATAAATAGAAATATTTCTTCTTCTGAACGTTCATCGTTTAAAGGAACATGTTTTACGCCAGTAAAAAGCTTTGCTCTTACGGCAAAGGCACGACATCTACGCCTTTCGGCCAAATAGATTTTAGACGTGAGAAGATTCGGCCAAATAGAGTTTAGACATGAGAATATTCGGTCAAATAGATTTTAGACGTGAGAAGATTCGGTCAAATAGATTTTAGACGTGAGAAGATTCGGTCAAATAGATTTTAGACGTGAGAAGATTCGGCCAAATGGATTTTAGACGTGAGTAGATTCGACCAAATAGATTTTAGACGAGAAAGATTCGGGTAAATAGATTTTAGACGTGAGAAGATTCGGTCAAATAGAATTTAGACGTGAGAAGATTCGGCCAAATGGATTTTAGACGAGAGAAGATTCGGTCAAATAGATTTTAGACGTAAGAAGATTCGGTCAAATAGATTTTAGACGTGAGAAGATTCGGCCAAATAGATTTTAGACGTGAGAAGATTCGGTCAAATAGATTTTAGACGTGAGAAGATTCGGCCAAATGGATTTTAGACGTGAGAAGATTCGGCCAAATAGATTTTAGACGTGAGAAGATTCGGCCAAATAGCTTTTAGACGTGAGAAGATTCGGTCAAATAGATTTTAGACTGAGAATATTCGGCCAAATAGATTTTAGACGTGAGAAGATTCGGCCAAATAGAATTTAGACGTGAGAAGATTCGGCCAAATAGATTTTAGACGTGAGAAGATTCGGCCAAAAAGATTTTAGACGTGAGAAGATTCGGCCAAATAGATTTTAGACGTGAGAAGATTCGGCCAAAAAGATTTTAGATGTGAGAAGATTCGACCAAATAGATTTTAGACGTGAGAAGATTCGGCCAAAAAGATTTTAGACGTGAGAAGATTTTGCTTAACAATTATTGTCTGGGCAGCGGCCATTTTGGCCTACTCTTTTCGATTTTTAACTGCCAGGGGCTGTTTAGCTTTGTGTAAGTAGACATCGGATCTCATTACCTGTGGCTGGATTCGAACACCAAACCTTCTTGTCCAGAGGTTATGAACATAGACAGGCAGTTAGAAGGGCAAAAAGACAACCACTTTTCTACCCTGACTTTTTACTCACTTTAAGACTCCGTTTTTAAATGCTGTACTATGTCAACTTTTTATAGTGAAAGAAAGCAAAAATAAAGGACTCAACCTTAATAGCAAAAAGACAGAAGTAATGGTAGCAACAAAGAAAAAGACATCACCTCAGTGCAAAATAAAAACAGGTAAATGAATGTAAATATTCGGGAACAATGTTAACCTGAGATGGCAGGTGTACAACAGAGGCGAGATGCAGAATGGCTCAGGCGAAGTAACTTTCCAAAAAAAGAGGAAGATACAATGCAATCCATTTTTGACAAAAGAAACAAAGAAAATAGCTCTTAAATGTTATGTAGAACCAGTTTTAACATATGGATGTGAATCATGGACAATAGGACAACAGGCAAGAAAATCACTGGAGTCTGTAGAAATGTGGTTTTACATAAGAATGTTGAAAATACCATGGGCAGCTAAGAATAGTAATGGAAACGTTCTGAAAGAGGCCAAAGCAAAAAGAGGGCTCATATCCGATTTTAGGAAGAAACAATCATCATTTTTTAGCCATGTAATGAGCAGAGAACAACTGGAATATATTGTAACAACTGGGAAAATTGAGGGACGAAGAGATAGAGGGAAGCAAAGAGAAAAGATACCAGACAGCTTAAGAGAATGGCTTGACAGAAGGGTAACAACAGAAATGATAAATAACTGTCGTGATCGAAAGTTGTGTAGAGAAATGATCACCTACGCCAGCAGGCCCGGTACTTGATGATGATGATGATGATGATGATGTTCTTTCACAACATATACATCCTAGATCTTCTTCTCCTTAGCCTTCATTCACTCAACGGATGTGGATGCGTTGTTTCGCTAGGACACAGGAGAAATGAAAGAAAATATAGAACAATTGGTACGGTTAAAGCTTTACGTAGTAAGTGGAGGACACAAATTAGAACAACGTTTCGGCTCAATGAGCCTTCACCAGGAATAAACATACAACAGATACACAAATATGTATTTAAAATAAAAATAAAAACAAAATAATAATAATAATAATAATAATTTCGAACTAGAATGAGAAATAAAAATAAAACTAAGAATAAAATGTCTTCCCTGTACATCGCACTATGGAAAGAAGGAAAATGAACGTTAGCGTGCACGAGGTACGTGTGTGTGCACCCAAGTGAAAATATAAGCACACAGCACGCATAACCAGAAGTTCCCACAAACCGAAACGTTCTAAATTGCGTCGCTCACTTATTACGTAAAGAACTTTGACCATACCGGAGCCGCGATATCTCAGTGGTTAGTGAACTGGACTATAAAGGACAAGAGGTAGGGTTCGATCCCAACCGACGGCTCCGGTTCACTCAGCCTTTAATAGGTACCGGATTTATTTTCTGGGAAAATAAAGCGGCACGGGCGTAATACCGATCACATTACCCCAAAAAGCATGTGCTGAAGGTCTGTAAAATTTATGGTCACTAACACCATATTCCCTATACGCCACTTGGCGTGACGGGGCTCTTTACTTTACTTATAACGTTTTATATATTTTGTCTATATATTTTGATCATTTCTCTTTATTAGCGTTACTGCAGCTTCGCAAGTGTATGCATTTCTTTGCTCTGACCTCGCTACTTTACAACAAACTGCAATATTTGCGCCTTTTAATTCGAAACACCCGTCATAGAGTTTACTCCAATAATATCGTGCTATCGTTAAAGTGTTTACGATTTGGCTTCTGACCTGCACAGGAACTAGGGCATAGCTATCCCTTCATTTCTGGTGTGCAAGTATGCGTTAAAACAGAAATATTCCGTTGAATTCATTTTTTTCTGCATTTCATATGTTAGGGTACTTGGTGCTTTAGTGGTAAGGTAGGGTCAAGGCAAAGGAATGCACATAGTAAAAAAAAGTAAAGAGCCCCCGTTACGCCAAGAGGCATATAGGGAATATGGTGTTAGTGACCATAAATGTTATATACCTTCAGCACATGATTGTTGGGGTAATGTAGTCGGTATTACGCCCGTGCCGCTGTACTTTCCCAGAAAAAAATCCGGTACCCATTAAAGGATGGGTGAACCGGAAGCCGGCGGTTGGGATCGAACCCTACCTCTTGTTCTTTGTAGTCCAGTTCACTAACCACTGAGCTATCGTGGCTCAAAGGAATGCACATAAATGCATAATTGCGAAGCTGCAGTGAAGCTACGAGCCCTCAATAAACGTTGCGAGAATACCAGACCCAAGGGTCGACCACGGAAAAAGATGGATTGACGGAGTACTGGAAGCACTAGTAAACGTAACAGCAGCAGAGACGAAGAGAAGAGCAAAAGACCGCAAATTATATCTTCCCTCGACGCTGAAAGGCAAATGAGGAAGGAAAGGAAAAAGAGGAAAAAGAAGCAGAAGAAGAAGAAGAAGAGGAAGAAGAAGAAGAAGTAGAAGAAGCAGAAGTAGAAGCAGAAGAAGAGGAAAAAGCAGAAGTAGAAGAAGCAGAAGTAGAAGAAGCAGAAGTAGAAGAAGCAGAAGTAGAAGAAGCAGAAGTAGAAGCAGAAGTAGAAGCAGAAGTAGAAGCAGAAGTAGAAGCAGAAGAAGTAGAAGAAGCAGAAGTAGAAGCAGAAGTAGAAGCAGAAGTAGAAGCAGAAGTAGAAGCAGAAGTAGAAGCAGAAGTAGAAGCAGAAGAAGAAGCAGAAGTAGAAGCAGAAGTAGAAGCAGAAGTAGAAGCAGAAGTAGAAGCAGAAGAAGCAGAAGTAGAAGCAGAAGAAGCAGAAGTAGAAGCAGAAGTAGAAGCAGAAGTAGAAGCAGAAGTAGAAGAAGCAGAAGTAGAAGCAGAAGTAGAAGCAGAAGTAGAAGCAGAAGTAGAAGCAGAAGAAGAGGAAGAAGCAGAAGTAGAAGAAGCAGAAGTAGAAGAAGCAGAAGTAGAAGAAGCAGAAGTAGAAGAAGCAGAAGTAGAAGAAGCAGAAGTAGAAGAAGCAGAAGTAGAAGCAGAAGTAGAAGCAGAAGTAGAAGCAGAAGAAGAGGAAGAAGCAGAAGTAGAAGCGAAGCTAATTGTGAGAAGAAATAAAAAAAAAATAGATATGGAAAAAAGGGCATGAATAAAGCTTCACGTAACAAGTAGCCAACATAAACCAGAAGGACGTTTCGACTCAATAAAACCTTATTGGTAACGTGTCTGCCTATGGACGGGAACGTCTCGTGTTCAAAACCTCCCACAGGCTGCGGGGAATTAATTTCTTTTTCAAATCAACACGTTTTTTTTTTTTCGCTGGATCTCTCCCAGACTCTATGCAGTGGGGTCGATGTCTAGCCCTCTGGATAAAGACGGAAAACAGGAGATCCAGTGTGCAGTCTGCCCACGTTAAAGAACACTTGTCAGTTAAAAATCGAAAGGAATGAAGCCAAATGTGGCCACTGCTGGGACACAAATTGTAACTAAAAAAAACTATCTTTACGACACATAGTACCATTGCTAGTGCATGTCAGTACCATTGCTTGTGCATGTCAGTACCATTGTTGGTGTATGTCAGTACCATTGCTGGTGTATGTCAGTACCATTGTTGGTGTATGTCAGTACCATTGTTGGTGTATGTCAGTACCATTGTTGGTGTTAGTCAGTACCATTGTTGGTGTATGTCAGTACCATTGTTGGTGTATGTCAGTACCATTGTTGGTGTATGTCAGTACCATTGCTGGTGCATGTCAGTACCATTGCTGGTGCATGTCAGTACCATTGCTGGTGTATGTCAGTACCATTGTTGGTGTATGTCAGTACGATTGCTGGTGTATGTCAGTACCATTGCTGGTGTATGTCAGTACCATTGCTGGTGCATGTCAGTACCATTGCTGGTGTATGTCAGTACCATTGTTGGTGTATGTCAGTACCATTGCTGGTGTATGTCAGTACCATTGTTGGTGTATGTCAGTACCATTGTTGGTGTATGTCAGTACCATTGCTGGTGTATGTCAGTACCATTGCTGGTGCATGTCAGTACCATTGTTGGTGTATGTCAGTACCATTGCTGGTGTATGTCAGTACCATTGCTGGTGCATGTCAGTACCATTGCTGGTGTATGTCAGTACCATTGTTGGTGTATGTCAGTACCATTGCTGGTGTATGTCGGGGGGGGGGGGGGGGGAATGATAGAACCAGAGTGATAAAGGCCGCTTGATCAAGCAGTTGCCACGACGCGTGAGACACGGGATTTTTATTTCACCCCCGATAGAAAAAAAATGTTTTCTGTCCACCGCGGGCTTCGAATACCGTACACCAGCTTTTCAGCCAGCGGAACAATGGTTTTAGCCGCACGGCCACGCGCATCTCCACAAATTGTAAAGAGATTTTTAAAAAATACTAATTGACTCCATTCATGTTCGAAGACTTCGTCGGTGCTACGGAGTTTGAGCAACTTAGCTTAAACCATCGTCAGTGCCTTCACTAGCATGTTGCAGTGGTGTTGCATTCTGTGAGAGGTACTGGGGAGGGGCTCTGAGTACTATAGAATTGTCAGATAAGCAATATAAGTGTTCTGTCTAAACTAAACTAAACTAAGGAGCCAGTAGTAGGGTATGATAAGCACTCCAAGGTATTGTGACAGCTTTACAGGGAAAGAACACACAATAATACTGACGTTTTGGTCTGTTACCTTCTTCAGAGTACAAGGACAACGACAACAAACGGTGAAGTACAATTAACTATAACTTCATGTCTGATGATAAAGTATAGAAGGAGAGTAGAAGTCAGATGGTACGATAAGAAAAAAGATAGAGATATATGAGCTACATGAGGGGAGGTAGGATGGTGTAGATGTAGAAAAAGCTACCAGCTTTACCGCAGCATTGCAATTATTTGCCTGTTCCCTAAACTAAACTAAACCAAACCAAACTAAACTAAACTAAACTAAACTAAACTAAACTAAACTAAACTAAACTAAACTAAACTAAACTAAACTAAACTAAACTAAACTAAACTAAACTAAACTAAACTAAACTAAACTAAACTAAACTAAACTAAACTAAACTAAACTGAACTGAACTGAACTGAACTGAACTAAACTAAACTAAACTAAACTAAACATATTCTGTACCGTGTTTTATTAAATAACATACTTTATTCATTAGGTCTACTTGTATCTGGCCTAGATATTTTCCACCTTTTCCTTTAACTAAATATTGAACCCGCGGTGGTTGGGTAATTAGTGCATTAGCAACTGACCAGAGGGGTTCGGGTTAAACTCCCAGATGAAACTAGTTTTTTTTTCTCTGACTCGACATGACTTCATCGTTTTTCTAACCTCCGGATATGAGTACCAGATGTTGAAAAACGGTTTCAGATGTTTTCTCCATAAAAGTACGGCGACCTGATGTGGTATTGACCCTATTGGCTATAGATGTGCTGAATGTTATGAAAAAATGTGGTCAGAAACGCCATGTTTCTCATACATAAACGACTTGGCTGGTAAACTGTGTACACCACTCTCAAAGAAATGTTAATCCATCAAACTTATACCAAGGCACAAGCTGAAAGTCCAGCTTTGTTCTTTGTTCATTGTTCATGTTACGAGATTGATCAAAATGATTGAATCGATACAATGTTCCGGCATTCAAATTTTTAAAAGTAAAGCAAAGGAATTCATTGATCCATTTCTTTTTAGCTGATACACTCGGTGGTATAGAGGTAAGGCACCAGCCTTTGGATAAATTCTAGGGTTCGAACCTCAGCACAGATGGTGGTAATTTATATTTTCGAATCCGTGGTTTCTTCGTGGCTTTACCTTCTCCTGGTTTCTTGGTAGTGAGAATTGATGTCTTTTCCTTTTCTCTCTGCGATCAAATCTTGTCCTTTTCTCTCTGCGATCAAATCAGGTCCTTTTCTCTACGCGATCAAATCTTGTCCTTTTCTTTCTGCGATCAAATCTTGTCCTTTTCTCTCTGCGATCCTTTTAGATAACGACAAACAATAGGACGTTTGGTGTGCACTCTGCGCACGTTAAAGAACCATTGCCAGGTAAATGCCCAAAAGATAACGCCAAAAATAGCCGCTGCTACCTGGAAAAATTGCGAAGTAAAAATCTACGCACACTGAAAGCGGATATGTCGGACCAAAAGGCGTAGATATCACAGTTTTGTCGCAAACTAGCGATAAAACACCACGTTAGAAGGTAAACGCTGAGGTGGAAAAAGATGTCCGCCGTTGAAGAGTGAAGTGCAGAGTTTCCTCTTCTCGTGAGGCATCTTTTAGAAGGCGCTGCGTGAGTGGTCTCTATCCGAGATGACTTACTTCTCCTGTCCAGCAGACAGGTGATCATCTGTATCAATGGTGGACATTTGTCGAAGTCGAAACACGGTTCAATTTTATATATAATATAATATATCGAATATATAAAGAAATAACAGATAAAATGATTTGGCCATGTGACAAGGCCGGAAAATCAAGACACAACACAACAAACGTGAGAATATCAGACCCAATGGTCGACCACGAAAAAGATGGATCGATGGAATATTAGAAGCACTAGGAAACATAACAGCAGCAGAGGCAAATAGAAGAGCAAATGATCGCAAATTATATCTCCCCTCGACGCTGAAAGGCAAATGAGTAAGAAAAGAAGAAGAAGAAATAGAAGAAACATGGTTATCCACATGGAAAGCGAACGTTCCTTTCCCATTCAACTTCGCTAATCGTCGTTCTTTCTTCGATGTCCTCGACGATCCACTAACAGGTACAACCAAACATAAATAAAGAGAAGACTAACAAAACAGGGGATGCAATTAGCTTAAAATAACTCTTAGGAGATTAAGCTCTCACAAAAAGAAGGGTCGTAAGGACTGATCTTAATGAACCTCATAGAAGACCTAATCATTCACTGGTATTAACGTCAAAGAAAGAAATTGGGCCTAAGTTCAAGAAGTCATCAAACTTCTCACTGGTCCGTTGGGATAATAAAAATTGTTCGTTTCTCTACTTTTTAATTACATGGTCTATCTCGCCCAATCTAAGTGATAAACTGCACTGTTTTAATACAATTGTTGTGTAAAGAAAAGCCAATTTTGTGAACAGAATTAATGAGGGCAAACGCTTAATAATAGTAATAGTGTATACTTTTATTATTTATTTTTACACATATATAATCAAAAATCAATGTCCATCTTTAAAACAACAAAATTTATTTTGTTAGAATGAATGAACGAATGATTTTCCAATGTAGGTAGTAAATTAAAGACCCCAGTCACGCCAAGTGGCGTATAGTGAATATGGTGTTAGTGACCATACATTTTACAGACCTTCAGCACATGATTTTTGGAGGAATGTGGTCGGTATTACGCCCGTGCCGCTTTACTTTCCCATAAAAAAATCCGGTACCCTTTTAAGGCTGGGTGAACCCGGAGCCGCCGGTTGGGATCGAACCCTACCTGTTGTCCTTTGTAGTCCAGTTCACTAACCACTGACCTATCGCGGCTCCCCATTTTCCAATGTACTGAGATGTATTGATTTTGAAAATGAAATAAAGATTAATAAAAAAAAATTTTTAATAGTTATAATAAGATACAAGATTGTCGCAGGTTTTCACTAAAGTTAACGTTGTTTATGTTTAGTTAGCTCCTACCGTATATAAATATAAGCAAACAGAGTGATGGGTGTATTAACAAATGCTTTTTTGCATTAGAAAATATAAACATGTACAATATTTTGCTTAATCAACCGTTGTTTCATAGTTATTATGCTCACTGATCGACCTTTCTATTAATTCGTGCATCACAACATGTGTATATACCATCATCATCATCAAGTACTGGGCCTGCTGGCGTAGGTGATCATGTCTCTCCACAATTTTCGATCTCGATAGTTATTTATCATTTCTGTTGTTGACCTCCTGCTAAGCCATTCTCTTAAGCTGTCTGGTATTTTTTCTCTTTGCTTTCCGCTATCTCTTCATCCCTCAATTTTCCCAGTTGTTACAATATATTCCGGCTGTTCTCTTCTCATTACATGGCCAAAAAATGATGATTGTTTCTTCTTAATATTGGAAATTAGCTCTCTTTTTGCTTTGGCCTATTTCATAACATTTTCATTACTACTCTTAGCTGTCCATGGTATTCTCAATATTCTTCTGTAAAAAACACATTTCTACAGAATCCATTGATTTTCTTGTTTGTTGTCCTATTGTCCATGATTCACATCCATATGTTAAGACTGACTGACTCTACATAAAATTTAAGAACTCTTTTTTATGTGTGTATATATATATATATATATATATATATATATATATATTCGCCTAACTACTATCCTGGAATGAGCCAATCACCCAGTATCATCCGCCCGTCTACCTACCTATATATCCACAGACCCACCCATTAATTTATCCACACACCCATTCATCCATCTACTAACACACCCACTCATTCATCGATCTATTAACAAACCAAGCGTCCATGCACCCAACAAACTACCCATCCACACCACACATACCTCAATTCATCGATCTATTCAACTCACCTATTTATCCACTAACCCAAAACACCAAGCTACTCACTTATCCACCAACCCATCCAAACAACAGTCTACTCATCTATCCACCCATCCACCAACCTACTCATCTATCCACCCATCCATCCACCAACCTACTCATCTATCCACCCATCCATTTACCAACCTACTCATCTCTCCACCCATCCATTTACCAACCTACTCATCTATCCACCCATCCATCCACCAACCTACTCATCTATCCACCCATCCATTTACCAACCCACTCATCTATCCACATATCCATTTACCAAACTACTCATCTATCTACCAATCCGTCCACCCATTCATCCACCAATCTACCCATCTATCTACCAATCCGTCCACCCATTCATCCACCAACCTACCCATCTATCTACCAGTCCGTCCACCCATCCATCCACCAACCTACCCATCTATCTACCAGTCCGTCCACCCATTCATCCACCAACCTACCCATCTATCTACCAATCCGTCCACCCATTCATCCACCAACCTACCCATCTATCTACCAATCTGTCCACCCATTCATCCACCAACCTACTCATCTATCCACCCATCCACCAACCTACTCATCTATCCACCCATCCACCGACCTACTCATCTATCTACCAATCCGTCCACCCATCCATCCACCAACCTACCCATCTAGCTACCAGTCCGTCCACCCATCCATCCACCAACCTACCCATCTATCTACCAGTCCGTCCACCCATCCATCAACCAACCTACCCATCTATCTACCAGTCCGTCCACCCATCTATCCACCAATCTACCCATCTATCTACCAATCCGTCCACCCATTCATCCACCAATCTACCCATCTATCTACCAATCCGTCCACCCATTCATCCACCAACCTACCCATCTATCTACCAATCCGTCCACCCATCCATCCACCAACCTACCCATCCATCTACCAATCTGTCCACCCATCCATCCACCAACCTACCCATCTATCTACCAGTCCGTCCACCCAACCAATTCCATTCTTTTTCTCATATGATGAAGAAACAGAGCCACACAAATCCCGCCAGAGTGACGTGACCTCGATTCCCTGCACCAGTAACCTCTGTACTTACCATGTGATCAGTTGTAAAATAAGGGTGACCGTCATGCCTCGCGGAACAAGTATAAAGTGACGTTTTCCTCATGACAATCCGTACACAAACGATGTCCTAACATCACCAAGCGCTATACATTCAAACAAATTATGACGATCATCATTTTCAATAGGACGTGAACTTCCGGTCAATATGGTGGATAGGCGGCAGGAACCATTGAAGATTATGTATGAAAATTGTTCCTTGTTGCAGTTTCCTCATATTCCAAGTCCGGCTTGTTGCAGGAGCTACTGAGTTAAGTGCTCGGTGCACACTGTGAGCTGTGTGTCTCAACCGTTTTGATCATGTTTCGATATTCCAATTGTTTACGATGAATTATGATATCGTATGACAAGGAACAGTTGGTTGTGTTCACTTTCTGTGCGGTTTCGCCTTATGTCATTTGGCGTGTGCTGAGACTGCTATGACGGGGACTTACACTTACCTTTCTTTGTTTGGGAGATGAGTTAATAATTCAGATTATTCCACTGGCACGGGCGGCAATTATGGATTTTAATTCGTTTGCAGTGATGCCGGGGCCTTCCATAACCATACTTTGTACATTTACCGGTGACGTAGTCAGCATCAAACATCACGGCTTCTGCTGGTGCACATTTTTCTGTAATTGTGTCAACCCCTAAGTTGAGTGCCACATGATGGTGGTGGAGAAAAGAGATTACTATTTTATTTAGAAATTGAAACCCAGATCACCCAGATGAGTAGGCAGCGCGTAGACAGTGGGTTTGAAATAGAACAAAAAGAAGTGAGAAAGGAACACTTCAATTTCAAGAGACGTATCGTGTTAGCGTGGGAACCGCGATGGCTCAGTGGTTAGTGAAATGGACTATAGAAGACAAGAGGTAGGGTTCGATCCTGATCGATAGCCATCCAAGTTCACCCAGCCGAAACTGGGTGCCGGATTTTTTTTTCTGGGAAAGTAAAGCGACACGGGTGTAATACCGACCACATTATCCCAAAAAATCACGTGCCGAAGGTCTGTAAAAATTATGGTCACTAACATCATATTTCCTATACGCCACTTAGCGTGACGGGGGCTTTTTACTCTCTTTTTTTTATGGCGTTAGTGCCAACGGACAGATACACACACACACGCGCGCGCGCGCACACACACACACACAGGGTGTTTCACTCGCTCTCAAACTTGGCATTCCCAGAATAATGATAAAACATGGAGATATTGACGACAAATGTAATAGGAATGCGTTCATTATGTGAAACAATAAAACATGGAGATATTGACGACAAATGTAATAGGAATGCGTTCATTATGTGAAACAATAAAACATGGAGATATTGACGACAAATGTAATAGGAATGCGTTCATTATGTGAAACAATAAAACATGGAGATATTGACGACAATGTAATAGGAATGCGTTCATTATGTGAAACAATAAAACATGGAGATATTGACGACAAATGTAATAGGAATGCGTTCATTATGTGAAACAATAAAACATGGAGATATTGACGACAAATGTAATAGGAATGCGTTCATTATGTGAAACAATAAAACATGGAGATATTGACGACAAATGTAATAGGAATGCGTTCATTATGTGAAACAATAAAACATGGAGATATTGACGACAAATGTAATAGGAATGCGTTCATTATGTGAAACAATAAAACATGGAGATATTGACGACAAATGTAATAGGAATGCGTTCATTATGTGAAACAATAAAACATGGAGATATTGACGACAATGTAATAGGAATGCGTTCATTATGTGAAACAATAAAACATGGAGATATTGACGACAAATGTAATAGGAATGCGTTCATTATGTGAAACAATAAAACATGGAGATATTGACGACAAATGTAATAGGAATGCGTTCATTATGTGAAACAATAAAACATGGAGATATTGACGACAAATGTAATAGGAATGCGTTCATTATGTGAAACAATAAAACATGGAGATATTGACGACAAATGTAATAGGAATGCGTTCATTATGTGAAACAATAAAACATGGAGATATTGACGACAAATGTAATAGGAATGCGTTCATTATGTGAAACAATAAACATGGAGATATTGACGACAAATGTAATAGGAATGCGTTCATTATGTGAAACAATAAAACATGGAGATATTGACGACAAATGTAATAGGAATGCGTTCATTATGTGAAACAATAAAACAAATGCGTCTTTTGTGTGTATGTCTGCGGTTGGTGTGTGCATGTGTGTATGTGTTTGTGTGTGTGTTTGTATGTGTGTGTGTGACCCTCAGTAGAACTTTACTAGTGGCCAACATCTCACCAGTTTTGATTTTTTTTCCCCAGAAAAAATGTCTTTACTTAGGACTGGGTAAATTTGCCAGCCGTAGATCGGAAATCGAACCCGCCCCCATGTTCTCAGGGGACCAATTTGATAACCACTGATCTAACTATGTCACCATCAGTTCTAAAGAACGTGTTACGTACTGGAGGCAAAACGAGCACTATACAATACAATCTTCATCCCAACATTGTGCTACCAATGCCAGCCAGACCTGGACGCTAGATGCAAGAACAATAAGAAAAATAACCTCTACAGAGATTAAATATGTTAGACGAATGACAGGAAACAGTCTGAGAGATAAGATCAGAAATGAAGAACTGAGAAAAAAGCTAGGAATAGCCTCAACCATAGAATATATAAGGAAACAACAGATAAAATGGTTCGGCCACGTGACAAGGCAGAAAGAACAAAACACAACACAACGAGCCTTCAACAAACGTTGTGAGAACAACAGATCCAAGGGTCGACCACGAAAAAGATGGATCGATGGAATATTAGAAGCACTAGGAAACATAACAGCAGCAGAGGCGAACAGAAGAGCAAAAGACCGCAAATTATATCTCCCCTCGACGCTGAAAGGCAGATGAGGAAGGAAAGAAGAAGAAGTTATAGTTATACTTTACTGGTAATTGTTATAGTTATACTATTATATAGTTATTATGTTAAACTATAACTATTACAAGTAAAGTATAACTATAACTATTACCAGTAAAGTATAACTATAACTATTACCAGTAAAGTATAACTATAACTATTACCAGTAAAATATAACTATAACAATTACCAGTAAAGTATAACTATAACTATTACCAGTAAAGTATAACTATAACTATTACCAGTAAAATATAACTATAACAATTACCAGTAAAGTATAACTATAACTATTACCAGTAAAGTATAACTATAACTATTACCAGTAAAGTATAACTATAATTATTACCAGTAAAGTATAACTATAACTATTACCAGTAAAATATAACTATAACAATTACCAGTAAAGTATAACTATAACTATTACCAGTAAAGTATAACTATAATTATTACCAGTAAAGTATAACTATAACTATTACCAGTAAAATATAACTATAACAATTACCAGTAAAGTATAACTATATTACCAGTAAAGTATAACTATAATTATTACCAGTAAAGTATAACTATAACTATTACCAGTAAAGTATAACTATAACTATTACCAGTAAAGTATGTGAACCCAAATATTTGAGTATGAGAAGCAAACTGATCCATATTACTTTACTTTTATCGAGGATCCAAGCTATAAATAGAATATTCTTTTTTTTTCGGGATAATTATAGCAACGACAACAAAAACTTTATCTCTCTGCGCAATGAAACGTAAACGCATTACATTTCAGAATATTTACAAATATTTTATTGGCTGTGTTGAGCAATTTGGTTTGCTACGAAAGTCCGGAGCATTGCGATATTGCCACATTGAAGATTAAACGACACAACAATAAACGGCAATTAGACTTACGACGGTATTATTGTAATAGCTGCGTGGTCTGTGGCATCCGGCGAGAGATCACTGAGCCGTTCGTCCTATGTGATGGAAGATATGTCCAAAATAATGCAGACCGTACACTCAACATCGCAATGACAACAATTCGATGCGTGACCTTGAAATTATAATCCACGCGGAGACTATTAAACAATCCTTACTGAGTGCCATGGATATTTCCTTTTAATCAAATAGGTATCGTATCTTATAAGAAAGCCTATGTGACACTGTAATGTATAAACAAATTAATCTGCTTCTTCTTCTGCATTCTTAGACGGTTATTCCTCTATATCTTCTGCATTCTTAGACGGTTATTCCTCTATATCTTCTGCATTCTTAGACGGTTATTCCTCTATATCTTCTGCATTCTTAGACAGTTATTCCTCTATATCTTCTGCATTCTTAGACGATTATTCCTCTATATCTTCTGCATTCTTAGACGATTATTCCTCTATATCTTCTGCATTCTTAGACGATTATTCCTCTATATCTTCTGCATTCTTAGACGATTATTCCTCTATATCTTCTGCATTCTTAGACGATTATTCCTCTATATCTTCTGCATTCTTAGACGATTATTCCTCTATATCTTCTGCATTCTTAGACGATTATTCCTCTATATCTTCTGCATTCTTAGACGATTATTCCTCTATATCTTCTGCATTCTTAGACGATTATTCCTCTATATCTTCTGCATTCTTAGACGATTATTCCTCTACATCTTCTGCATTCTTAGACGATTATTCCTCTATATCTTCTGCATTCTTAGACGATTATTCCTCTATATCTTCTGCATTCTTAGACGATTATTCCTCTATATCTGCGTTCTTATGCGATTATTCCTCCACATCTTCTGCTTTCTTAGACGATTATTCCTCTATATCTTCTGCATTCTTAGACGAGTATTCCTCTATAATTCTGCGTTCTTAGACGGTTATTCCTCTATATCTGCGTTCTTATGCGATTATTCCTCCACATCTTCTGCTTTCTTAGACGATTATTCCTCTACATCTTCTGCGTTCTTACGCGATTATTCCTCTACATCTTCTGCGTTCTTACGCGATTATTTCTCTACATCTTCTGCGTTCTTATGCGATTATTCCTCTGCATCTTCTGCGTTCTTACGCGATTATTTCTCTACATCTTCTGCGTTCTTATGCGATTATTCCTCTACATCTTCTGCGTCTTATGCGATTATTCCTCTACATCTTCTGCGTTCTTATGCGATTATTCCTCTACATCTTCTGCGTCTTATGCGATTATTCCTCTACATCTTCTGCGTTCTTATGCGATTATTCCTCTACATCGTCTGCTTTCTTAGACGATTATTCCTCTACATCTTCTGCTTTCTTAGCGATTATTCCTCTATATCTTCTGCTTTCTTAGACGATTATTCCTCTATATCTTCTGCTTTCTTAGACGATTATTCCTCTATATCTTCTGCTTTCTTAGACGATTATTCCTCTATATCTTCTGCTTTCTTAGACGATTATTCCTCTATATCTTCTGCTTTCTTAGACGATTATTCCCCTGTATCGCTCGCCTTCAAAAGTAATCTAGGTAGGAATAGATACGCTGAGCTGTTCATAAGTAATATTGTCTACATCGTTCATCCCGGCATATCCGTCTTTGGCATGAATTTTTTGTCAGGTTTGTTTTTCCTCTTCCAAATGCAATCGATTAACGAGATGTGTTTGTCTATTACCAGGAGAACGCCTCGGAGATGGAGTGAGGTCTGGATCAGTTCTGTAGTTCATGAACCATACAGTATCATATATCATACCTAACCAAAGTGACGTATTACTTTGCAACTTAACGATTGTTTGCCACGACAATCGTTATGGCACTTACACATTTCTGGGGTCCGCCGTGGGGACTTATAAGACCGGAGAATAAAGGCCGATAGTCCTGAGCACTCGTCACGAGGTGTTGACATCTGAGTCTTTATTTCGCCCTCGATAGGAAATATAAAACAGTTAACCCTACCGGGGATCCGAACCTGTGTACTTCTGGTTTTCGAGCACGACACGTTATTGCTTCGGCCACCCGCTCTCCATGTTTATCACCACTGAATCATAACAGGTGTAGACCGCATTCAACTATATCATGATATAGATGGCTGTGTGTGGACAACCTACGGCCTGCGGGTTAGAATCGAAACTCCAAGCAATTTTTTACCAGCCCGCGAGATTGACTGAAAATTACTGTGCACTTAGATCCAGGGTGCTTCAACGCTTTGTAAAGACAAGAGGGAAAACATTTAGTGAAATAAGATTATAGGGATGTGGTGTGGGAGGTTTTGTAAAGGTATATTTTGGGAGAATTTAAAAAACATGCGATTATAAAAAACAGTTAAGCTCACGGACAAGTGTACCTAATGCGGGTGTTTGAAGGTTGACAACATTTGTCTAAACAAAACAACGATAAGAGTGAACTATATTAAGCTAATACTTAATTTGTCTTTCTCTTATATGAAACATCTGGGACTGGTTGGTCTCGAGGCAAGATGCCGGCCTCTGGTCTCGGCAGCGAGGCCCGGATTGAAACGTCAATTTCTGATCGACGGAAAAAAAAAATATGAGTACCTCCGAGGTCGAAGTTATCTGCCTGTGCGGCGAGGGACCACTGTGCACACGGCTGCCAGGGAAAAATGGATTAACACGCAAAATTCAGTTCCTTGTCTCTAGGACTTCGTCAGAGGTAAAAGCTGGCGAACTAAAAAAATTATGAAAAATCCTCTATTTGTTGAGAGAATATTCATCATCATTGAGTGCCGTCTCCGCAACGAAGGTTGGCTACCATGGAGCGCCATTTTGCTCTATCTCTTGCTTTGATGGTGCAGGTTGTCATCGGTTGATTTGTCCATCTTTTGATGTTACTCGTCCATGTTAATCTTGGTCTGCCTCTGCCTCTTTTACCTTGTATTTTCCCCTCCAGGATCACTTTCAGTAGGCTGTTGTGTCTTTTAACATGGCCTAAGAATCGCATTTGTCTTGTTCTAATTGTGTTCAGAAGTTCTCTTTTCATTTTTAGTTGTTTTAAGACTTTGTCATTTATTTTCTTTTCCTTCCATCCAATTCTACCTATTCTTCTATATATCCACATTTCAAAGGCTTCAATTCTCTGTTCTGTTTTCTTGTCTAATGTCCATGTTTCAGCACCATATAGGAATATTGAGAAGATGTAACATTTTGCTATTCTTAGTTTTAGCTCTGGTGTTATTTGTTTTGATGTTAGTATGTCCTTCATGACATTAAAATTACTTTTTGCCATTCCTATTCTTTTGTTTATTTCAGATGTACATTTTCCATCACTGGTTATATATGTCCAAGGTAGTTGTAGTTCTGAACTGTCTCCAGGTCTATTCCTTCAACTTTGATATCCACTTGTGGGTTTTGAGTATTTTCTTTGTTTATGATCATAGTTTTAGTCTTTTTGATATTCATATCTAGTCCATATTTTTGTTTGTCGTGTTTATTACATTAAGTAATTGTTGTAGGTCTTTAGGATTTTCTGCTAGTAGTACAGTATCGTCAGCATATCTTAGGTTATTGATTATCTTTCCATTAATTTGTAGGCCTTATGCGTGGCTAGCTGAGGAATAAAAGGCTACGAAGAGAATATTAAAAAGGTAAGATCGTGGTCTACTTTCGCTGGAAAAAAAATAAGAAAGTCGGATGGGATGGTGGTGTTCTATCTGTCTATCTATTGTCCTTTCGAACCGAAGACGGCACATAGGGCAGAACCACAATCTCAAAAACAGAAACCTTGCGTGCCAAAATGGCACATATTGCAGAGATCACTGCTCTAAATATGGCGCTGTTTCTATAACAATACTTTTTACAATGACAGCTTGTCAAGCCATCAATCAACCTCCTTAGTCGCCTTTTACGACATGCCTGGAAGGTCACAGGGAGGTGTTAGTAGAGGATAAACTCCAAAGATCGTTAACCAGCGTGACATGATCCTTTACTAAGAGATAAGTAACTCCTTCTTTGTTACAAGTTAGAAGCGTTTTTGTCCCGAGCTCCTAATTAAAGTCCTTTCCTACCGAAATGTCGGTTCTGTTTATTTGCACTTTTTCATTTCACCTTGTCATACCATTATTATGACTGTCATGATCGAAAATTGTGGAGAGACATGATCACCTACGCCAGCATGCTTGGTTCTTTGATGATGATGACCATTATTATGTATTTGTTGTTCCACAAAGATTGGTACTATTGGATTATTTCGACCTTGTTGTGTGAATCTACAGTACAAGTTCACAATAAAAGAACAGCCGAGGCGATTGTTTATTTCTGTTGGAGATTACACACAGCTCTCTTGGCAAAACTGTCAGTTTCGTGTAGCTTAAAACAGACATCTAAGTGGACAAACACTAATGGCGCTAGCAGCTCGCTGGTTACCCATACTTAGCACGCCAATGTATGCTTTTGTTTCTATTTGTTAGACGTCGTTTTTGAAATCGCTTCCACATCCTCGTTGTTCAGCCGAATAACTGCCTAACAAACACTCGCTGTAATACAAGTGGGCAATAGAGCTAGTGATACAACGATACAAGTGGGCAATAGAGCTAGTGATACAATGATATAAGTGGGCAATAGAGCTAGTGATACAACGATCCAAGTGGGCAATAGAGATAGTGATACAATGATACAAGTGGGCAATAGAGCTAGTGATACAACGATACAAGTGGGCAATAGAGCTAGTGATACAATGATACAAGTGGGCAATAGAGCTAGTGATACAACGATCCAAGTGGGCAATAGAGATAGTGATACAATGATACAAGTGGGCAATAGAGCTAGTGATACAACGATACAAGTGGGCAATAGAGCTAGTGATACAACGATCCAAGTGGGCAATAGAGATAGTGATACAATGATACAAGTGGGCAATAGAGCTAGTGATACAACGATACAAGTGGGCAATAGAGCTAGTGATACAACGATACAAGTGGACAAAAGAGCTAGTGATACAACGATACAAGTGGACAATAGAGCTAGTGATACAATGATACAAGTGGGCAATAGAGCTAGTGATACAACGATACAAGTGGGCAATAGAGCTAGTGATACAATGATACAAGTGGGCAATAGAGCTAGTGATACAACGATCCAAGTGGGCAATAGAGATAGTGATACAATGATACAAGTGGGCAATAGAGCTAGTGATACAATGATACAAGTGGGCAATAGAGCTAGTGATACAACGATCCAAGTGGGCAATAGAGATAGTGATACAATGATACAAGTGGGCAATAGAGCTAGTGATACAATGATACAAGTGGGCAATAGAGCTAGTGATACAACGATACAAGTGGACAAAAGAGCTAGTGATACAACGATACAAGTGGACAATAGAGCTAGTGATACAATGATACAAGTGGGCAATAGAGCTAGTGATACAACGATACAAGTGGGCAATAGAGCTAGTGATACAATGATACAAGTGGGCAATAGAGCTAGTGATACAACGATCCAAGTGGGCAATAGAGATAGTGATACAATGATACAAGTGGGCAATAGAGCTAGTGATACAACGATACAAGTGGGCAATAGAGCTAGTGATACAATGATACAAGTGGGCAATAGAGCTAGTGATACAACGATCCAAGTGGGCAATAGAGATAGTGATACAATGATACAAGTGGGCAAAAGAGCTAGTGATACAACGATACAAGTGGGCAATAGAGCTAGTGATACAATGATACAAGTGGGCAATAGAGCTAGTGATACAACGATCCAAGTGGGCAATAGAGATAGTGATACAATGATACAAGTGGGCAATAGAGCTAGTGATACAATGATACAAGTGGGCAATAGAGCTAGTGATACAACGATACAAGTGGACAAAAGAGCTAGTGATACAACGATACAAGTGGACAATAGAGCTAGTGATACAATGATACAAGTGGGCAATAGAGCTAGTGATACAATAATACAAGTGGACAATAGAGCTAGTGATACAACGATACAAGTGGACAATAGAGCTAGTGATACAACGATACAAGTGGACAATATAGCAAGTGATACAAAGATACAAGTGGAAAAAAGATCTAGTGATACAACGATACAAGTGGACAATAGAGCTAGTGATACATCGATGCAAGTGAACAATAGAGCTAGTAATACAACGATACAAGTGGACAATTGGGCTAGTGATACAACGATACAAGTGGACAATAGAGCTATGATACAACGATACAAGTGGACAATAGAGCTAGTGGTACAACGATACAAGTGGTCAATAGAGCTAGTGATACAACGATACAAGTGGGCAATAGAGCTAGTGATACAATGATACAAGTGGACAATACAGCTAGTAATACAACGATACAAGTGGACAATTGGGCTAGTGATACAACGATACAAGTGGACATTAGAGCTAGTGATACAACGATACAAGTGGACAATAGAGCTAGTGGTACAACGATACAAGTGGACAATAGAGCTAGTGATACAACGATACAAGTGGGCAATAGAGCTAGTGATACAATGATACAAGTGGACAATACAGCTAGTGATACAATGATACAAGTGGACAATAGAGCTAGTGATACAACAATACAAGTGGACAATAGAGCTAGTGATACATTGATACAAGTGGACAATAGAAATAGTGATACAATGATACAAGTGGGCAATAGAGCTAGTGATACAACGATACAAGTGGGCAATAGAGCTAGTGATACAACGATCCAAGTGGGCAATAGAGATAGTGATACAATGATACAAGTGGGCAATAGAGCTAGTGATACAACGATACAAGTGGGCAATAGAGCTAGTGATACAATGATACAAGTGGGCAATAGAGCTAGTGATACAACGATCCAAGTGGGCAATAGAGATAGTGATACAATGATACAAGTGGGCAATAGAGCTAGTGATACAACGATACAAGTGGGCAATAGAGCTAGTGATACAATGATACAAGTGGGCAATAGAGCTAGTGATACAACGATCCAAGTGGGCAATAGAGATAGTGATACAATGATACAAGTGGGCAATAGAGCTAGTGATACAATGATACAAGTGGGCAATAGAGCTAGTGATACAGCGATACAAGTGGACAAAAGAGCTAGTGATACAACGATACAAGTGGACAATAGAGCTAGTGATACAATGATACAAGTGGGCAATAGAGCTAGTGATACAATGATACAAGTGTACAATAGAGCTAGTGATACAATGATACAAGTGGGCAATAGAGCTAGTGATACAACAATACAAGTGGACAATAGAGCTAGTGATACAATGATACAAGTGGACAATAGAACTAGTGATACAATGATACAAGTGGAAAAAAGATCTAGTGATACAACGATACAAGTGGACAATAGAGCTAGTGATACAACGATACAAGTGGACAATAGAGCTAGTGATACATCGATACAAGTGAACAATAGATCTAGTGATACAGCGACACAAGTGGACAATAGAGCTAGTGATACAACGATACAAGTGGACAATAGAGCTAGTGATACAACGATACAAGTGAACAATAGAGCTAGTAATACAACGATACAAGTGGACAATAGGGCTAGGGATACAATGATACAAGTGGACATTAGGGCTAGTGATACAACGATACAAGTGGACAATAGAGCTAGTGGTACAACGATACAAGTGGACAATAGAGCTAGTGATACAACGATACAAGTGGACAATAGAGCTAGTGATACTACGATACAAGTGGACAATAGAGCAAGTGATACAACGATACAAGTGGACAATAGAGCTAGTGATACAACGATACAAGTGGGCAATAGATCTAGCAATACCATAAATGTGGGCGAGAAATGATGGGTAAAAGAGTTACCCTATTGTTCTAAATTTCATTGACTTCAAAAGGACTTTTAACAATGCATACAGAAGTCCTTGTGGAACATGCTGAAGCAATATAAAATACCGCCCATTATCACCAATATCACACACGATTTGTATGACGGCTCGTCACGTATAGTTCGCACCGCGGGATTATGGAGTGAATAGTTTCCCATTGAAGCGAGGGTGAACACGGATGTTTAGATATGCCATAGATTTCATGATGAAGAAATGCTGCATAGATAGAAACAGGCGTTGAATGGGTTCATGGGACTTAATTAGAAGACCTTGATGTTGCGGACAATATGGTTTTGATTAAAGGCAGTGTGAATATAACGGGAGCTCGGTGGTTAGTGAACTACAAAGTATAGGAGGTAGGGTTCTATCCCAACCGACGGCTTCCGGTTCACCCAGCCTCTAATGGGTACCGGATTTTTTTCTGGGAAAGTAAAGCGGCACGGGTGTAATACCGACCACATTACCCTAAAAATCATGTGCCGAAGGTCTGTAAAATTTATGGTCACTAACACCTTCCATATTTCCTATACGCCACTTGGTGTGACGGGGCACTTTACATTTTTTTTAGTGTGAACATAACACAAGTAGAAAACATATGCTATGGCTTCAATCGCCAGCAGAACTATAGACTTGATGTCAGCCAAGACATTACCAGTGTGATGACAAATTAATTACTGGGGAATTAAAAAGTATACCTGTTCAGCGCAATCTTCTCACGTGGACCTTTGTAGGTACGTCATCATTGGGAATTTCCTTATGGCGATCATTTCTGGAAATGGTGTTAGGCAAAGGTATTTTTTTTTAGAAAGAGAAATAAGGGAGGTTGGGGGAGAGAACGTTAACTCTCTCTTGAAGATACAGAACCACAATTGTAGAACCGCTTTAGAAGGCGTTTACCAGTGAGGGATACTTCTTCATTGTTATGTTAGTTTCCACAAATCTGCAATCCAGATATCCACCTTTTATTTTTCAATGAGTTTGATCGGAGTGTGTCCGACGAACCAAAATTTGTTTCAAAAGGTCGGAAAACCAGCGCAAACTACGAGATTACGAGCACCAGAATAAACCGTTACAAATTCGTAAAACCCGGACATTTGGGATTTTTACTTATGATTTCTCTCTGCGGCAACCACCCCTGGTCTCAGCAGCGAGGCCAGGTTTGAAACGTCAATTACTCATCGATGGAAAAAAAATATGAGTACCTCTGTAGTCGGAGTTATCTGCCTGTGTAGCGAGGGACCCCTGTGCACACGACTTCCAGGGGAAAATGGATTAACACGCAAAATTCAGTTCCTAGTATCTAAGGACTTCGTCAGAGGTAAAAGCTGGCGAAAAAAAAAACAGGATATTAATACAGGGCAAGGACATAACAAGCCTCGAACATAAACTTTGAGAAAATGATAGGTCCAGTTCGAAGCCAATTAATGACAAGTTTATAAATCTCTGTACTTTAATATACATGGCCTGTTGTACAAATCGAGTTTTGTCTTGACTACAAATATGGTTGAATGTTGATTTGCCTCTGCCTCATTTACCTTATATTTTCCCTACCACGACTACTTTTAGTAGGCAACTGTGTCTCTCTTAACATGCCCCACAAATCTCACTTGTCTTGTTTGAACTGCTTTTAGCAGTCAAGTAAGTTTAATAAGGTATCTGTATTTATATCTGTATCTGTATTTGTATCTGTATTTGTATCTGTATTTGTATTTGTATCTGTATCTGTATCTGTATTTGTATCTGTATTTGTATTTGTATCTGTATTTGTATCTGTATTTGTATCTGTATTTGTATCTGTATTTGTATCTGTATTTGTATCTGTATTTGTATCTGTATTTGTATTTGTATCAGTATTTGTATCTGTATTTGTATCTGTATTTGTATCTGTATTTGTATCTGTATTTGTAACTGTTTTTGTATATGTATTTGTATCTGTACAAATTTATGTCAATAGAAGTGAGAAATAGAGTTCATCGGTGTTATATAAAAATCAATTCTGACCTATGGAAGCGAATCATGGACAGTAGACAGAAAATAAAAAAAAAAACGATTAGAGGCCACAGAGATGGGATTTCTCAGAAGAATGTTGAAAGTTCCCTGGACAGCTAAAAAGACCAATGAGAAAATTCTCAGAGGCCAACACAAAAACGGAGCTCTTAAAAACATCAGAAAGAAGCAATCAACATTTTTTCGGGCACATCATGAGAAGAGGAAAGTTGAAATACTTGGTTACAACTGGCAAAATAAAAGGAAAGAGAGATCGCGGACGACAAAGAGAGAAAATACTGGATAACTTGGTGTCGTGGCATGGAAAACAGCCAACAACAGAACTTATACGATGCACTGTAGGTAGAAGATTGTGGAAGGACATGATCGCCTACGCCAACCGGTATGGCACATGCTGATGATGGTGTGTATATGTAACAAAAAAGAAGGCTTTCCATTTCTAGAGACAAATGGATATGTCATAGTGGGCCACTCAAAAGCAAACACAAATATGATGATGATGATGATGATGATGCGTTCGTCCGATGATTTGAGGTATTCTAACGGATACGAACCGTAGACTTCCTCCTCGTCATCCGCCCTTAAAAGGAAGTTAAGTGGACGTAGTTACGTTGTGTTGCAGTTTGCAGTGAAACACTGTGATATCTGCGCCTTTCGGCCCAACACATCCGATTTCAGCCGACGCTTTTTTGTGTACCGGGTTCGTCTTCCCACTTCGATCCCTGCTCGCTTGACCAGACTAGACAGGTTAGTCTGTTTCTAGAGGCACCACGAAGAGGTGTAGCAGGGTCTGGATGGTTCTGGTTCACCGATCCTGGCGCAAGCCATCAGTTATGAGTCACTGACGACTTCCAGCTCTGGTGCTGGGTGGAAACACAAATATAAGAGGTGACTCTCTCTGTAACACAAGCCGTGACAAGCCATCTTGGTCTCGTTATTTGGTTGCTTGGTTATGGAAGGCCCGGTATCACTGTAAATGAATCAAAATCCATAATTGCTCAACCGCCCGTGCCTGCGTAATCATCCGAATCTCATCTCCCAAATAAAACAAGGCAACTGTAGTTCCCATCATAGCAGTCTCAGCACACGCCAAAAGACATAAGGCGAAACCGCGGAGAAAGTGAAACAGCCAACTGTTCTCTGTCATACGATATCTTCATTCATCGAAAGCAATTGCAATATCGAAACATGATCAAAACGGATGAGACACACAGCTCACGGTGTGCACAGAACACTTAACTCAGTAGCTCCTGCAACAAGCCGGACTTGGAATATGAGGAAACTGCAACAAGGAACACTTTTCATGCATAGCCTTAAATTGTTCCCGTCGCCTATCCACCATATACCGGGAGTTCACGTCATCTTGAAAATGATGATCGTCATAATTTTAAAAAATGTAGAGCGCTTGATGATGTTAGGCCATCGTTTTTGACTCCAATTCCGAACATATAGATAGACACAGACACAGTTAGTCGTCAGATTATCCCCGTCGCACATCAATCAACCGACCGTAAGATTAGCGTACGGCCGGTCTAAGGATTTACGATGAACCATAACGATGACGTAGCACACACACAAATGTCGTACACACAATTTCGCTCCCTTTCGATTTCTGATTACTCTAGTAAAAGCAGTCTAAGACGAACAAAACAGTGTGCAAATTCCGTAAAGAGATAAAATTGCGGCTGACGAAGTAGTTTACATTGATAAATAACATGGAAATAACTTGCGTCAAGGAATTCCAACAACGGCCATGAAAAGCACCAATGTGACGTAAAGAGCAGATCAAGTCTAGACGTTGGAAGGTCGCATTCACAACACTTGATTTGTCAAAAAGGGACTGTTGCCGGCGTACAACATCGCTTTAGCGGCGCAGATGTAATAAGAAGATCATCACTTTTACTTTAACGCAGACAAGTGCAACGGAGAACCGAAATTAATCAGACCCCGGATGCACTTTCTGCAGCGATCGAGAGGACGTGGACTGGATCCGTCATCTTGGAGACGGAAGTCTCCAAATTCTCGTTGTTTCATCCCAAAGAAACACATCTGTGATTCGTGTGATACACAAACTGTCTACAAGAGATGACGTAAGATATTTGTAACAGATCCAAAATCGATCTAGGGTCTCCGCTCCGGATTTTCTGTTTGTTGTGTACTCTTTTAGCCGTTGTCTCTGCTGAGGGAACCACCACTCTAGATGTATCTGGCTTGTAATGATTTAAATGCGATGCTCTTTTCGGGTAACCAGGCGCTCTATGTCAAACCCATCTCATTTTTTGGTTTTAAAATGCAGCTTAGATAGAGGTCATTGGTGCTGCATATGCTTTTCATCTGTCTCATTCGTTTCAAAATTAATAACTTCTGTCTACATTCATTATTTTTCCTAAGTCATCTAATAACATTACCTTTCTCGTATCTTCTCCTGCTGTTGGTTGCAGACCATGAAGTAAAGCAGGTTGCTGTCCATGAAGTAAAGGCAGGTTGTTATCCATGAGGCTATAGATATGTTGTTATCCATGAATTTATAGATATGTTGTATCCATGAATTTAGAGATATGTTGTATCCATGAATTTATAGATATGTTGTATCCATGAATTTATAGATATGTTGTATCCATGAATTTAGAGATATGTTGTTATCCATGAATTTATAGATATGTTGTTATCCATGAATTTATAGATATGTTGTTATCCATGAATTTATAGATATGTTGTATCCATGAATTTATAGATATGTTGTATCCATGAATTTATAGATATGTTGTATCCATGAATTTAGAGATATTTTGTTATCCATGAATTTATAGATATGTTGTTATCCATGAATTTATAGATATGTTGTTATCCATGAATTTATAGATATGTTGTTATCCATGAATTTATAGATATGTTGTTATCCATGAGGCTATAGATATGTTGCTATCCATGAGGCTATAGATATGTTGTATCCATGAATTTATAGATATGTTGTATCCATGAATTTATAGATATGTTGTATCCATGAATTTAGAGATATGTTGTATCCATGAATTTATAGATATGTTGTATCCATGGATTTATAGATATGTTGTATCCATTAATTTACAGATATATTGTATCCATGAATTTATAGATATGTTGTATCCATGAATTTACAGATATGTTGTATCCATGAAGTTATAGATATGCTGTATCCATGAAATTATTGATATGTTCCACAATAGTATCCCATGTTCCACATTAGCATCCCATGTTCCACATTAATATCCCATGTTCCAAATTAGTTTCTCATGTTTCACATTAATATCCCATGTTCCACTTTAGTATCGAATGTTCCACATTAATATCCCATGTTCCACTTTATTATCTCATGTTCCACATTAGTATCCCATGTTCCACATTTGTATAGCATGTTCCACAGTAATATCCCATGTTCCACAATAGTATCCTATGTTCCACATTAGTATCCCAGATTCCGCAATAGTATCCCCTGTTCCACTTTAGTATCTCATGTTCCACAATAGTATCACATGTTCCACATTAAATCCCATGTTCCACATAATATCCCATGCTCCACATTAATATCCCATGTTCCACATTAATATCCCATGTTTCACATTAGTATCCCATGTTCCACATTAGTATCCCATGTTCCACATTAGTATCCCATGTTTCACATTAGTATCCCATGTTCCACATTAGTATCCCATGTTCCACATTAATATCCCATGTTCCACATTAATATCCAATGTTCCACATTAGTATCCCATGTTCCACATTAGTATCCCATGTTCCACATTAATATCCCATGTTCCACATTAGTATCTCATGTACCACATTATTAGCACATTCTTCAGTCGTCAGCTTTTCCGCAACCTCACATAACCTTATACCTAACAAAGCATTCCATTTCAAATGTCAACAAACGATGTAATGGAGATGTCTCTCAGTCGGACAAATGGAAGGCAGATGAAAACTTTTTGAACATACAATTCAATAGAAAACGGTAGGAAAGAACATGCAATAGCAATAAAAAACGATATTTCTCTTCCTGATTTAAACATGAAAAAGCAAGCATTGGAGTGTCTAGCCATGGCAAATAGCAACACTAATATATAAAAAAGAAACCCTTTATGTATACATAAAAATGTGAATATTGGCATGACATAAAAAATAATGTTAATGTTTTCCATTTGAATATCTATATTTTATAACAAGCTTGCGAGAAGTGAACACTCCCAGCAGAGCATTCAATTAGGATAGAGGTCCAGATGTTGAATGTATACCTCAGACAACTAATATAATGGCTATCATCGCTAATAAAAATTGTGTAAAACTGCACAGGAAAATGGTGAAACGGTAACTTGATAACCACCTAAAGAACAGGCGAAAAAGTAAACAACATATCTTGTATCTTGTCCGCATACAAAATCTCTAGTACATCAACAGGGGCCGTTTATTTGTGAATATATAAACAACTGTAAACATTAAAGGAAAAGTGGGGTGGGGTAGGGGAGGGGGGCTGAGTGTTCCCGAGGTCAAGAAGATTCCGGGTTCGATTCCTCACAGGATTTGATAGGCGGTAGGTTTTTTGTTTTTTTTTTCAAAATGGAATCCCTGATTTCTTCATGTCTTTACCCTCCTCTGGCTTCTGGGTAGTAAAATTTGATGTCTAGCCCTTTCTGGGTAGTGAAATTTGATGTCTAGCCCTTTCTGGATAGTGAAATTTGATGTCTAGCCCTTTCTGGGTAGTGAAATTTGATGTCTAGCCCTTTCTGGGTAGTGAAATTTGATGTCTAGCCCTCTCTGGGTAGTGAAATTTGATGTCTAGCCCTTTCTGGGTAGTGAAATTTTATGTCTAGCCCTTTCTGGGTAGTGAAATTTGATGTCTAGCCCTTTCTGGGTAGTGAAATTTGATGTCTAGCCCTTTCTGGGTAGTGAAATTTGATGTCTAGCCCTTTCTGGGTAGTGAAATTTGATGTCTAGCCCTCTCTGGGTAGTGAAATACGATGTCTAGCCCTCTCTGGGTAGTGAAATTTGATGTCTAGCCCTTTCTGGGTAGTGAAATTTGATGTCTAGCCCTCTCTGGGTAGTGAAATTTGATGTCTAGCCCTCTCTGGGTAGTGAAATTTGATGTCTAGCCCTCTCTGGGTAGTGAAATACGATGTATAGCCCTTTCTGGGTAGTGAAATTTGATGTCTAGCCCTTTCTGGGTAGTGAAATTTGATGTCTAGCCCTTTCTGGGTAGTGAAATTTGATGTCTAGCCCTCTCTGGGTAGTGAAATTTGATGTCTAGCCCTCTCTGGGTAGTGAAATTTGATGTCTAGCCCTCTCTGGGTAGTGAAATTTGATGTCTAGCCCTCTCTGGGTAGTGAAATACGATGTCTAGCCCTTTCTGGGTAGTGAAATTTGATGTCTAGCCCTTTCTGGGTAGTGAAATTTGATGTCTAGCCCTTTCTGGGTAGTGAAATTTGATGTCTAGCCCTCTCTGGGTAGTGAAATTTGATGTCTAGCCCTCTCTGGGTAGTGAAATTTGATGTCTAGCCCTCTCTGGGTAGTGAAATTTGATGTCTAGCCCTTTCTGGGTAGTGAAATTTGATGTCTAGCCATCTCTGGGTAGTGAAATACGATGTCTAGCCTTCTCTGAGTAGTGAAATACGATGTCTAGCCTTCTCTGAGTAGTGAAATACGATGTCTAGCCTTCTCTGAGTAGTGAAATACGATGTCTAGCCTTCTCTGAGTAGTGAAATACGATGTCTAGCCTTCTCTGGGTAGTGAAATCGATATCTAGCCCTCTATGGGTAGTGAAATCGATATCTAGCCCTCTCTGGGTAGTGAAATCGATATCTAGCCCTCTCTGGGTAGTGAAATCGATATCTAGCCCTCTCTGGGTAGTGAAATTTTATGTCTAGCCCTCTCAGAAAAAGGCGATAAGCAGGATGACCGATTGAACTCGAGCACGATAATAGACCTTTGGCAGTTAAAATCGAAAGGAGTAGGCTTAAAATGGGCACTGCCCAGGTAAACATTGTTAAGCAAATGTACTCATGCCGAAGATATATCGGGATGAAAAGGGCAGATACCGCGGCTTTGTAGTTAACTTGCGACACAAGGCATTAACGCCCACTTTAACGGGTGAAGGCTAAGGAGAAACTTTTAAAAAATAGAAAGATGGAAGAAATAGGTAAACAAAAACACTAGGCATTACACAAAATGAGAGGTAATCAAACTGAAATTATCAGCAGAACATTCATTTAAATACGTTCTTGCGCACTTCTGTATTGACAAAGTAATAGCGAAAGGTGTGCACTGAGGCAAAGAAAAGAAAAACGATAAAGCAAAGAAGATAGTAATTAATGCGGAATAGAAAATGGTAATTAATGTGAAACAGAAGATGGTAATTATTGTGAAACAGCAGATGGTAATATAATGTGAAACAGATGATGGTAATTAATGCGGAATAGAAGATGGTAATTAATGTGGAACAGACGATGATAACTAATGTGGAACAGAAAATGGTAATTAATGTGGAACAGAAGATAATAATAGATTGCGAAAAAGAAGATGGTAATTAATGTGAAACAAGATGGTAATTAATGTGGAACAGAAGATAGTAATTAATGTGGGACAGACGATGCTAATTAGTGTGTAATAGAAGATGATAATTAATGTGAAACAGAAGATGATAACTAATGTGGAACAGAAAATGGTAATTAAAGTGAAACAGAAGATGGTAATTAATGTGAAACCGAAGATGGTTATTAATTTAGAAAAAAAGATGGTAAATAACGTGGAATCATCATCATCATATGCCATACCGGTTGTCATAGGCGATCATGTCCCTCCACAATCTTCTATCTACAGTGCATCGTATCAGTTCTGTTGTTGACTGTTTTCCATGCCATGACACCAAGCTATCCAGTATTTTCTCTCTTTGTCGTCCGCGATCTCACTTTCCTTTTTATTTTGCCAGTTGTAACCAAGTATTCCAACTTTCCTCTTCTCATGATGTGCCCGAAAAATATTGATTGTTTCTTTCTGATGTTTTTTAGGAGCTCCCTTTTTGTGTTGGCCTCTTTGAGAACTTCCTCGTTGTTTTTTTTAGCTGTCCAGGGAACTTTCAACATTCTTCTGAGAAATCTCATCTCCGTGGCCTCTAATCGTCTTTTCATTTGTTTGTCTACTGTCCATGATTCGCTTTCATGGGTCAGAATTGGTTCTATATAGCCCGATGAACTCTTTTTCTCATTTCTATTGACATAGATTTCTTGCATAAGATAGTTTTCATTTTCTGAAATGCTATTTTGGCCTGAGCTATCCTGCTTTTTATTTCTGTTGTGCATCTTCCATCTGATGTTATTATTGTGCCCAAGTATTTGACGCGTTTAACGTGGAATTGAAGATGGTAATTAATGTGGAATATAAAGATGATAATTAATATAAAATAGAAGATGGCAATGAATGCGGAATAGAAGATGGCAATTAACATGAAACAGAAGATGGTAATTAAAGTGGAATTGAAGATGATAATTAATTTGAAACAGAAGATGATAATTAATGTGAAACAGAAGATGGTAATTAATTTTAAACAGAAAATGATAATTAATGTGAAACAGAAGATGGTAATTAATTTGAAACAGAAGATGATAATTAATGTGTAATAAAGGTGATAATTAATGTGAAATCAAATGCTGTGTCATTCAAAGGATTTAATTACCACAAGGACAGACCGAGCTTGCCAAGTGATGCTGTGGCGATGGTAGACCTCAGCCTGAATGTTGCAAAAATTGTAAAATAAACATGAAATTGTATCTAGTAGCTAAATTATTAGAGAGACGAGACAAATAACGTTTCGGCTAAAACCTTCATCAGGTAAAAAACTAAAAAAAAAAGTATAAAAAGATCAAAACGATATTCAACCACTATTCTAAAATAAAAAAAAATATTAAAAAATATAAGCGCAAAAGCTAAACACTGATCTGAAAAATGGCGGAAATAAAATGGTGGAAGGATTTACGTAGCGGTTGGTTACATGATTAATAGACAATAGGGCATGTAGGATTTAAGTGGACTAAGAGGAGTCAAACATTGAAAGATTATAGAGGGAGGGTATCATCTGGATGGATGAAAGGAGGTGTCGCAAAAGGTACGGTGAATGAGGTAAACAGGGGGAAAGAGAGGAGAAGAAGACAGTGGTGGCAAGGGGGAAGAAGAGCAGGAGAAATAATAAAGAGAGGATACATGAAAGAATGGGAGAGGAGACCATTAATTAAAGAAAAGAGTGAAAAGAGTTTAAACCTCTGGGATGTGATAGCGCCAAAACGGGATATGAGTCGGTTCTCCAAAGCAAACCGAGTGAGGGTATTACAGGAATAGGCGACGATGCCAGTAAGACGGAAGTCCTCGCAGCCCCACATAGCATGTTATATTTTATATTTGTGCTTATAACATGAAAATAGCTATATTCTTAGCTTAATGATTAATGCATTAGACATTTTAAAATAAAAGTTACATTTTGGGATCAAAGGTTCCCATTGAACGCAACAGGCCAGCAAAGAATTATTATAAATCAGCTTACAATTACAACATTATATTCTATTAATTGTCACACTACAATCTACCTATCGTCACGCTATAATCTATTAATTGTCACACTGCAGTCTATCTATCATCACACTGTAATCTATCAATTAGTACACTACAATTACTCAATGATCGCACTGCAATCTATCAATTGTCACACTACAATCTATCTATCATCACACTCTAATCTATCAATTATTACACTACAATCTATCAATGATCGCACTGCAAGCTATTAATTGTCACACTAAAATCTATCAATGATCCACTGTAAACTATCAATTGTCACACTACAATCTATCAATGAAAGTATTTTAATCTATCAATTGTCACTCTACAATCTGTCAATGAACGCACTGTAATCTATCAATTGTCACTCTACAATATCAATTGTCACACTATAATCTATCTATCATCACACTGTGATCTATCAATTATTACACTACAATATATCAATGGTCGCACTGCAATCTGTTAATTGTCACACTACAATCTATCAATGATCCACTGTAATCTATTAATTGTCACACTACAATCTATCAATGATCACACTGTAATCTATTAATTGTCACACTACAATCTATCAATGATCACACTGTAATCTATCAATTGTCACATTACAATCTATCAATGATCGCACTGTAATTTATCAATTGTCACATTACAATCTATCAATGATCGCACTGTAATCTATCAATTGTCACATTACAATCTATCAATGATCGCACTGTAATCTATTAATTGTCACACTACAATCTATCAATGATCACACTGTAATCTTTTAATTGTCACACTACAATCTATCAATGATCACACTGTAATCTATCAATTGCCACACTACAATCTATCAATGATCGCACTGTAATCTATCAATTGTCACACTACAATCTATCAATGATCGCACTGTAATCTATCAATTGCCACACTACAATCTATCGATTGTCACACTACAATCTATCAATGATCACACTGTAATCTATTAATTGCCACACTACAATCTATCAATGATCGCACTGTAATCTATCAATTGTCACACTACAATCTATCTATCATCACACTGTAATCTATTAATTGTCACACTAAAATCTATCAATGATCCACTGTAATTTATCAATTGCCACACTACAATCTATCAATTGCCACACTACAATCTATCAATGATCGAACTGTAATCTATCAATTATCCCACTACAATCTATCTACCATCACACTCTAATCTACAAATTGTCACACTACAATCTATCAATGATCGCACTGTAATCTATCAATTGCCACACTACAATCTATCAATTGTCACACTACAATCTATCAATGATCGCACTGTAATCTATCAATTGTCACACTACAATCTATCAATGATCGCACTATAATCTATCAATTGTCACACTACAATCTATCAATGATCACACTCTAATCTATCAATTGTCACACTACAATCTATCAATGATCACACTCTAATCTATCAATTGTCACACTACAATCTATCAATGATCACACTCTAATCTATCAATTGTCACACTACAATCTATCAATAATCACACTCTAATCTATCAATTGTCACACTACAATCTATCAATGATCGCACTGTAATTTATCAATTGTCACACTACAAGCTATAAATGATCGCACTTTAGTATATCAATTGTCACACTACAATCCATCAATGATCGCACTGTAATGTATCAATTGTTCTATCAGAAACTGTTAAACTAAACGCTATCCATTGACACAGGTAAACCCATAGACCAACTGTGTAAGATTACTTCAGGTAGCTCTATCTCTCTCCCTCCCTCTCTCTCTCTCTCTGTCTCTCTCTCTCTCTCTGTCTGTCTGTCTGTCTCTCTCTCTCTCTCTCTCTCTCTCTCTCGCTCTAATTCACTCGCTCATGTTAACTCTTCTACATTAAAGAAAACTCTAGAAAATTCCACAAATCCGAGTTGGCTTGTCCTATACATCTCAGAGAGCTGATAGATTGTTGATGTCGATTATAGTCTTAGAACCTGTTCGTGTTCAGTACATCCTAGGGAGCTGATAGATTGTTAATGTCGATTGTAGTCTTATAACATGTTCGTGTTCAGTACATCCTAGAGAGCTGATAAACTGTCGATGTCGATTATAGTCTTAGAACCTGTTCGTGTTCAGTACATCCTAGAGAGCTGATAGATTGTTGGTGTCGATTATAGTCTTAGAACCTGTTCGTGTTCAGTACATCCTAGAGAGCTGATAAACTGTTGATGTCGATTATAGTCTTAGAACCTGTTCGTGTTCAGTACATCCTAGAGAGCTGATAAACTGTTGATGTCGATTATAGTCTTAGAACCTGTTTCTGTTCAGTACATCCTAGGTAGCTGATAGATTGTTGATGTCGATTATAGTGTTAGAACCTGTTTCTGTTCAGTACTTCATTAAAGATAAAATTCTAAGAAGATCATCATCATCATCAAGTATCGTGCCTGGTGGCATAGATGACCATGTTTTCACACCACTTTCTATCTTTACAGTTCTTTATCACTTCTCTTGTTCACGTGTTACCAGACCATTCTTGTAATCTGTTGGATATGTTTTAATGTGTTCCTCTATATCTTTTTCTCTAATTTATGTTTCATTTTCCACCATATTCCACTTGCTTCCTTCTCATTGCATGATCGTGGTTATACGACCAAACAAAACTTTAAATATCGGTATATATGAACAACCTCAGGTATGAAGATGCCCATGTATTGATAGCAGAAAACCACCAAAATCTACATAGTCTCTCTCTCTCTCTCTCTATTGTCCTTTCGAGCCGAAGACGGCACACAGGGCAGAATTACAATCTCAAAACAGAAACCTTGCGTGCCAAAATGGCACATATTGCAGAGATCACTGCTTATAAAATTGTCTATTAGATGAAATTGAAATTGAAAGTGAACAAAATACCTTATTCTCAACATAAAAAAGACAGAAAATATTATAATATCAAAGAAAACAAACACACAAAAATGTAGAGTAAAATTAAATGGAAAAATCCTGAAAAAAAAGTGTATAGATTCAAATACCTGGGATTAAGGTCAGATGACAGGTGCACAACAGATATTAGAAGCAGCAGAGAACAAGCAAAGACAGAATAGAAGCAGTAGAGAACAAGCAAAGACAGAATAGAAGCAGTAGAGAGCAATAAAAACAGAATAGAAGCAGTAGAGAACAAGCAAAGACAGAATAGAAGCAGTAGAGAACAAGCAAAGACAGAATAGTAGCAGTAGAGAACAAGCAAAGACAGAATAGAAGCAGTAGAGAACAATAATAACAGAATAGAAGCAGTAGAGAACAAGCAAAGACAGAATAGAAGCAGTAGAGAACAAGCAAAGACAGAATAGAAGCAGTAGAGAACAAGCAAAGACAGAATAGAAGCAGTAGAGAACAAGCAAAGACAGAATAGAAGCAGTAGAGAACAAGCAAAGACAGAATAGAAGTAGTAGAGAACAAGCAAAGACAGAATTCCATTGAATGGAAAACATCCTATCATTGTCAATTAATGTTAGAAACCGTGTTCTGAATAAGAAAGAACATAATATTAAAAATGAAGCAAAAGTAGCTTCTCTGCAGTGCTTGCTTGAGGCCGGGTCAGGAAGGAAATGGCGTGAGCCTAGCTAGGAGTAGCTAGGCGACCACGTGGGCCGACACCAGGTGAGAACATAGGAAAGGTTATAAATTTATGAGGGGAGTTGGGTACCCACCAGAGAAAGGGCCAGGGTAAGGGAATCCCCTTCTCTTGTGGCTACCCATCACTTCCCTCGTGACCCGCCACAAGCAAGTACTGCAGAGAAGTTCCTTTTTATTCATTTTTAATTTTATGTTTGTGTGTGTGTGTGTGTTATTTCCTTATTTTGCTATGTAGTATTAAGTTAATTTGTTTACATTTCCGTGTCTGATTGTGTGTATGTGTGTGTGTGTTGTCAACTGTTCGCAATGAAGCCCTATTGAGCCGAAACGTCGTTTAATTGTGTTGTCCTTCACCTACGTTAAGCTGTGAACATAACTTTTCCCCATTTTTTTCTCTTTCACTTTTATCATCAGCTGTACAGCAGCTTCGCATCTCTATACATCTACAAACATTCTTAAACCTTTACCACTAGCATTGAAGAAGATCTCTTCTCTTCTACTCACTTCAGAAATGTTCTTTGTGCCGCGTGTCGTGACTGGGCTCATTTCTTTCTTTCTTGCAGTTTTATTCAAGACACAAAACACGTCTTTTTACTCATTTTGGTGTCTGGAATTCTCAGTTTTTTTCTGTTGAATGGTTTTTGTTGCATTAAATTGGATTCTTTTCCCCCGCCTTCTTTGTTCACGTCCCACTTCAGAATGACCGGACCGGATCTACGTAAAATTAAAGAAACATTTTTCTTACTTCTGTTCACGGAGCCCTGTTGCTGAAAATGCTCTTTAATTTTGTTGAATGCTGAAAGATACAAAGTAAATAAGTAAGTTAAAGAAAAGCGTATAGTCTTTTATCGTATTTTTGGGATGTGGTGGAGATTTTCAATTTCGGCAGGAGATTTAATGCCGCGGGCTTTTCCTTTAATTCGCCACGAGGCGTTCATGTCATATATATATATATATATATATATATATATATATATATATATATATATATATATATATATTATATATATATATATATATATTTTTTTTTTTTTATTAAGCCAGATACTTAAACATTAAAAAAATGTCTTCTGACCTTATCGTGTTTCGATCTGTGCTCACCTCGTTTGAAGGTCAGACATTTGCTTACGCGAAAAACAGAGAGGCTGCTGTTCATGAAGAATAGACAGGTTGTTACCCATGAAGTTATAATATGTTGTTATCAATGAAGACATACACAGGCTGTTATCAGTGAATATAGATATGCTATCATGAAAATGTAGACATGTTTTTTTCTATGAAACTCTTGATATGTTGTAATCAATGAAGAATAAACAGGTTGTTATTCATGAAGTTAAAGATATATTGTTATCCTTGATGATATATAGACAGATTGTTATCCATTAAGTTATAGATATATCCATGAAGAATTAGCAGGTTGTTATCCATTATACTATCTATATGTTATCCATGAAGAATAAGCAGGTTGTTATCCATTATACTATCTATATGTTATGCGTGAAGAATAGGCAAGTTGTTATCCATGAAAATATGGCCAGGCCGTTTTCCATTGGACCACTTTTGTCAGACTGTGATCTGGTCTTAGCGTATACTTCATTCTCTCACAACCTCTATGGTTAGGCTGTCCATGGGATATTTGCATTTAGATGGTGTGGGGGGGGGGGGGGGGGGAGGCGCGATCCGTTGGAACTCAGACTATGGTTTTATGTTACGTCACTGCAGTTATCATTTAAACATTGTAGTTTGGTGAACAGTCTCCAACTTATTTTTACAGGGGACTGGTAGGTCTCGAGACAAGACGTCGGCCTCGAGACAGAGAGGTTGTGGGTTCAAATCCCGGTTGATTGGGATTTGTATTTATGATTTCTCTCTACGGCAACCACCTCTGGTCTCAGCAGCGAGGCCCGGCTTGAAACGTCAATTACTCATCGACGGGAAAAAATATGAGTACCTCCGAAGTCGGAGTTATCTGCCTGTGCGGCGAGGTACCCATGTGCACACGGCTGTCAGGGAAAAATGGATTAACACGCAAAATTCAGTTCCTAGTCTCTAGGGACTTCGTCAGAGGTAAAAGCTGGCGAACGAAAAAAAAATCTTATTTTTGAGTGTAGTTGTTTGTTAAACCTAATTTCCATCCTTTTTTTTTTTGTTTAACCATCTTAACATTAAATACAAATCTTTATCTGAAATTAAACCTAATTAAGCCCTTCTCCCCATATCTACCGATTCACTGCTAGCGGTTACAGTACATTAAGCACGACGTACGAACATCGTTCAACAAAACGGGGATACACTGAACGCAGTTTCTTTAGAAAAAGCTTATCCCGAAACTTTAGTTAGATATTTTTCTTTATTCGTGGACTAGTCAGCTGACGACTGGGTGCCGCTTGACGTAAGCGCCCTTGTTCGTCCCTCGGTTTATGGTATAAGACGTTTTCCAACTCCTTTAGGGCTTGTCCAGAAATGGTTCTCCCTGCAATTAAGACTCGTGAACCTTGAAAAGGCCTCGAGAATTCTCGGTTAATACTTTGCGCCTCAGGGATGTTCTTTTTTTTTTTTTTAAATACGACCTCAATGTTTTCTGTTTTAATTCAAGTTGGAGTACCTGGTTATAACTGGCAAAATACACGAACAGAGAGATCGCGGACGACAAAGAGAGAAGATACTATAGCGTGTTTCATAAGTCGTGCCCAATTTTAAAAATCAATATCTTTTAAACCGCTTTTTGTAATTTTTTCAAAATTTGCATGTATAGTTATAATGATTAGAACCCAACAGGGAATTAATTTCATTAAAAACAAACATTTGGTTATTATTATTGCTTATTTGACTTATATAAATTTATAACGACCCATTGATGTAGTCAAAACTTAGTGTTTACAGTATTTAAGTTAAAAATAGCGATTACAAATATATAGACGGTCCAATTTTACGATTTTGCACGCTTTCAGCGTGAATTGTCTGACACAATTAGAGACTTGTAGTAAACACGAGACATTGTGTTTTCCATTTCCGTTAATTCAGCGGCGTAACGTGGAACAATAACATTTATCATGAGTCTTAAAATGAAATTCTGCAGTTTACAAATATCGCAATAAAAATGTATGACTATTTTTGCAAAGAGGCTAAACGAGGAAGATTATTTCATTCTTTAGAAAACCCAGAGAATAGGACAAGACACATTTTGGATTTATCTAAACGGTCATTTAATCGCTGGATTCAAGCACGTGACCGTCAATGTTCAAAATATACAAAATCACAAGGAAGAGCAAAATGTTGGATAATTTCGACAGTGAACTTATTAGAAGTGAAATTCGCAAAATGTTGGGTATGAATGAAACTGTTACAATAAGAAAATTAAAAGTATCGCTGAAAAAGAACAACAGTATTGAAATATCAAAGTCTACATTATGGAGGAATGTGAGAGCTGCAGGCTTTACATTCAGAAAGTATTCCAATGGACGAAACATCATCTGTGAGAAGCCACATATAGTAGTCATGAGAAGCAAGTACTTACGTGAAGTAAAAGAGGTGCGCAAGCAAGGTTATGATATTGTGTACTTGGATGAAACATGGATCAATGCTCACCACACTAACCAAAGGGAATGGCAGTCATCAGATGGAAAGATTAAGAGATTAATACCTAGCAGCAAAGACAGCGCTTGATAATTGCTCATGCAGGTAGTCGACAACATGGACTAATACAGAATGCAGAGCTCATTTTTCTTTCAAAATCCATAGACAATCGGGATTATCACTCTGAGATGAATGGTCACATATTTAGACATTGGATTGAAAATTCTGTTCTCCCAGCACTAGATCGACCATCTTGCCTAATAATGGACAATGCAGCGTACCACAACATTGTTGCACTTGAAGATAAAGTCCCGACGTCATCCAGTACAAAAGATGCTATTAAGATATGGCTCACAAAGGAGCACATACAATTTAATAGCATGTACTTAAAACCTGAATTACTATCTCTAGTAAAGCAAAAACAAAGGACAAAGATTTTTCAAATAGATAAGATTATCCAAGAGCACGGTCATATAAGTTTGAGGCTGCCACCTTACCATGCTCATTTAAATCCAATAGAACTAATCTGGGCAAAATTAAAAGGACAAGTGGCGGATGAAAATACAACATTCAAATATACGATGTAAAGTCTCTTGCTAATCTCGCTTTATTAATATAGACAAAGATTATTGGGCTAAATGTGAAGACCACGTCTTAAAACAGGAAGAGGAATATTGGAAAAATGATGGTTTGTGGAATGTTCAACCAAACAGTTATTAATCTTTTAGACTCGTCTGTTCAGAATGTGGAACACCAATTCTAGACAAATCTGGATTAATGCTAACAACAAGCGCAGACATAAAAGCCCGTTGGCGGAACACTTCAAAGAAATTCTTAACCGTCCACTACCTCACAGTTTAATAGATTTTGAAGCTGAAACACCAGCAGCAGAATTAGATGTAAATTTAGATGACTTCACCTTGAGTGAAATAGAACCACCTTAAAGCTAATGACCAATAACAAGGCTGCTGGAAAGGATAAGTTAACAGCTGAGATCCTCAAGGCAATTGATAGCCATAATTTAATACATCTCCAAAAAATGTTCAACATCATTTGGAAAACAGAGAGACGCCTCATAAATGGAAAAAAGGAATCATTGTTAAGATCCCAAAAAGGGCAATCTTAGAGATTGTAACAACTGGAGAGGCGTGACACTTTTGTCAGTTGCCTCAAAGTTATTCTGTAAAATCATTCTAAATAGAATAAAGGATTCAATAGATACAGTAATGCGTGAAGAACAGGCTGGGTTTAGAAAAGGGAGAAGCTGTCTTGACCACATTTTCACTCTACGACTTATATTGGAGGAACACATTGAAAAGCAAAAACCTTTTGTACTTAACTTCATCGACTTCAAAAAAGCATTTGATAGTATTCATAGAGATTCTTTGTGGAAAATTCTGAAGCAATATGGTTTACCATCAAAAATCATAAATATTATCAAAGACATGTATGATGGTTACACATGTGCAGTTCGAACAGAGGAAGGACTGAGCGAATGTTTCCCAATAGAAACTGGGGTTAAACAAGGATGTATTTTATCGCCCTTGTTATTTGGAATTGTTATGGACTTCATAATGAAGAAATGCTGCACTGGTAATAAAGGCATCGAATGGATACAAGGAGACCATTTGGAGGACCTCGACTTTGCTGATGACATAGTTCTCATCAGCAGTCAGATAAAAACGATGCAGGAAAACACAAATGAACTATCATCAATAGCCAGCAAATTGGGCTTGAGGTCAATCATGAAAAGACTAAAGTCATGAAAAGTTTAATTCCAACAAGTGACAAAATATACATGGAAAACAAACCAGTAGAAGAGATCGATCACTTTATCTATCTTGGAAGTCACATTGATCGAGAAGGGGATACGAGCAAAGAAATTAGAATCAGACTGGCTAAAGCAGCAATGTCTTTCAGAAGCCTTGAAAAGTTGTGGAAATCAAAACTCATTAGCACAAACACAAAACTTAGGCTATTCAAATCAAATGTACTATCAACCCTTACGTATGCGCGTGAAAGCTGGAAAACAACAAGAGATATAGAAACAAAGTTGAACGCATTCGAAAATAAATGTCTAAGGAAAATACTTGGTATAGAATGGAACGAATTCAAAACAAACGAGGAAATTAGAGAAATCGCCAATCAACCACTAATATCTTCAGTAATAAAGAAAAGACGATGGTCATACGTTGGACATGTGATGAGAAGAGATAATAATCGAATAGCAAAGCAAGCCCTCATATGGGAAACAACAGGTAAAAGAAAAAGAGGAAGACCCAGGGAGACACTGAGAAGAACATTGATGAGAGAGGCAAGAGCAGCAGGAATCGGATCCCTCAATGAGATAGAACTGCTTGCACAGAACAGAGACAGATGGCGAGGTTTGATAAAATATCTTTAAAAGAAAACTGCTAGAACAAAAATTCATATAGGAGAAGGTGTATCTTGGTCTACGCCCTATGGGCCGGTTACGGCTCGAAAGGTCAATAGATAGATTCAGAATGAAAGTATATAGCCCCCACAATGTTGGCCCCTATATTACCTTAAATTATTTCAACAAACGGTCCTTTTCAGGACCACACAACTATGAAAATTGGACATACAGGTATACCTTGATATTATTATCATCCGTCCTCGAACTGAGCAGACAATAATTCTCCTGGTGTTTTGGTTTATCCAGTTATTTCCCCATTACGGCCACGCCTTTACCTAGTGAAAATTAACCGTAGACCAGCAACTACGGTAATTTCTATTCTTTAGGGCTTCACAATTTACAATTTTGACAAACATCAAAGAAATATCGCCGCTTTAAGAAAACTGCAGCTGCAAGATATTTGTTAAATATACATTTAAAGGTCTTTTGCATTCTAATAACATTTGGAAAATTTCAAATGTATTTAACAAACGGTTAGAGAGTAATAGCGTGTTGAAGTTGGGCAAATGTTTTGAAACGAGCTAAGATATATTGGTGTCGTCGCATGGGAAAAAGTCAATCTAATTGACAGGATGCATCGTGGATTGAAATTGGGGAAGATTATGATTGCCTACGCCAACCGGAATTGCACATGATGATTATCTTTATTTATTATTTTAGCAATCTTCTAATAAGAAGAATATTAAGAATTGAGTGGTAAGAAAAGGAAACAAACGATGAAGTCTTAAAACAGCTAAAAATGAGAAGAGAACTACTAAACACAATTCAAACAAGAAAAATGAAATTGTTGGGGCATGTTAAAAGTCTGAACAGCCTTTAGTAGGCTTGTAAGTAATCTTGGAAGGAAAAATACAAGACAAAGAGACGGAGGCAGACCAAGAATAACGTGGACGAGTAACATCAAAAGATGGACGTCAGCTGTGACAATCTGCACCATCAAAGCAAGAGACAGAGCGGAATAGTGCTCCATGGTAGCCAACCTTTGATGTGGAGACGGTACTAAATGGTGAGATAGACGTTGGGGTTGGGGTGTGGGGGTGTGGGGGGGTTACTAAAGATCCAGGCCTTGATACTTGCTTTGGAGGGAGGGTGCATGTCGAGAATATTAGCGACCCCCCCCCCCCCCTTTCCACACTATTTCCGACACACAAGCCTAACCACTGTGCCCCTCCACATTATAGAAACAATAAAGAGCAAACAGAAGCTATTACAAAATTGAGCTCAATCAAGGAGCAGCTTGAAACCCAGACGTTTACAGAGACCAGGCTTACCGATCCGACAATTCAAACAATATTTACCTGTAGTGACGAACAAGAAAGTTGTTACACTCAAGGCCGGCCAGGCAGTAGCGCGGACTCATTTGTTTTTAGTTCATGGAAACCGAAAGTGACCGGATCAACGTTGTGGGTATTACTAGGTTCTGATCTTTAATCCTGAGAGGTGGTTGGATAATACATCAATTTGGTCTGATATCAAATAACTGCCTCTGATCACGCAACCAACCGCTGATCCACGCAACCAACCGCTGATCCACGCACCAACCGCTGATCCACGCAGCCAACCGCGAATCGTGGGTTCTTTCCGTATCAAATGTTCGTTACAATAGAAGAACGAGGACATTGGGGGGTAAAACAAAGAGACACAAAATCAGCAATACTGTGTTCCACATACGCCAAAGTTAAAACGGGGAATACGTATTTTGAGCCAAATGGTAAAATGTAAATGGTATGAATAGAGAACGTGTTAGTGTAAATGGTAGGTGTAAGAGTTTAAGTCTAAGATATGGGCGTTGCACCTTAAGTTCCTGAGATAGTTTACGATGAACCCTTATCCTCTTTTCACTTCTCTTCGTAGTCCTTCCTTTACCTTTGCAAGATGTTAAGTGATAGTGTCGCGTAGCGTCATGGTTTACAGTCAGCTGCAATATTGCAACTTCCGGCCCAACATATCAGACTTTACACAACTTTTTTATACCACGTCGCCTTCCTCTTCGACCCTTACTGCCTTGGTCAAACTGGTTAGGATCTTTCCACAGCTCTATATGCTGTCAGTGGGTTGAGTCTTTTAGAGAAGTCAATGATGAGCAGTCACCAGTGTCTACGTCCCTGGGCACTCGGGAGTACGGAAAATGAAGGAGCAGATCGTCTGGAAAGCCGTGCTGTCGTCGAAGACGGTCGGCCAATAAATGGAACAGTAGCGCTCCTGTATAGCATCTCCCACCTTGACATGAAATTCAGACAGTTTGTTCACTGTTGTGGATACAGTCATTTCTAAGAGACGTAATTTTGCGTCCAGCGTCCCTAAGGGAATTCAGAATGTCGTCGTGGTCCATTGTGCTTCCTCACTTCACAGTAAACCAACTGGCAAGTCTGTCAGTACACTCATTACCTCATACCCACGTGTGACCTGGCATGATGTAAACTTCAAGAGAATATCCTACAAGACTGCAGCACTCCCAACACAGGAGCAATAAGACACACTTCAGAGAATATCCTACAAGACTGCAGCACTTTTTACACATAAGAACATAAATATGGCCACCCACAGAAACAACCCTGGCATGACAAATTATGGGGAACCGGTGATGACCTGAAACGCACCGTCTTTCTCGTAAGAAAAAGGTGGTCTAAGTGACTAAACGCAGAGCAATAGCCGATCAGTGAAGAAGATACCTCTGTTGAAGTCTAACAAAAACAAACCAAATTACAAGGCTTACTCGAAAGCATGGTTCAACAATAACATAATTCAGCGCATTGTAAGATACTCACATCGCTGGTCCGTTAGATGGCGATACTGTAAATATCAGATGTTCTACTCTTTTTCGAAGCGCAAAGCCTGCAGCTTGTTTAGAGGTTTAGTCTGTGAATGCGTTGACTGACATCGGCATGTGCACAGCTGCGATATCAGACTTTTGTCTCTTCTTTATAGTTGATTGATTGATTCCTGTGATAGGGGCTTTGCTGCAAAGACAAGACAGGCAGCTGCAAACATAATCGAAGGGCTTCCGCACAAACGGTATTTACAATTATAGGATTGTGAAACTGGACCATTCAATGTTAAACACAATAGAGTAAACTATTTTTTTTAAATTGTCGACAGGTACCACGATGTGCCCCATTTCTGAACATTTTAATGAACCGCTTTCAAGACAGATAGTTACTCTAATAGATTTTACGAAATTTCAACAAATTGTCATAAATACCGACATTAAAACGCATGCACAATAAGCAAACAATCAATCTATTCTAAATACTCAATTTCAAGTGTGACATGTAGAATGAATTCTGTCAAACTTTGAAATCGCCTTTCAATGAAATCAATGAAGAAGGCACGACTCTGGCACTTATTTTAAAAGGGATTGTGGTGAAAACTGGCTCTCGATAACAGTGGCGTTATTTATGAAATCGTTAATTAATTCTGTATGTGATAGCAACCTACAGAACTCTGAAAGCGATCGGGAATACTAATTTATGAGAGGAATGTAGGACAGAGGTCACAGATAAATGTGTTTTAAACTGAAAAGCATAAATTACAGGGGCTGGTAATCTGGGGGAGTAAATAAGAAAATAAAATATGTAAAGGGATATACAGTGTGGTATTAGGACATATGAAAAAGCTTTGACAATGCGAATAGGAGACTTCTGCGTGTTTTATAACGATACAAGCTAAAACGGAAACAGAAAGTTTGACAGATCAAGCTACTTGTCTGTGGAGAGCCCAGCTAATAGCGATCGCACGAGATGGTAGATAGGTGTGGGAGATGACATCAAATGTTTAGATAAATGAGGGGATGACATAAAATTGTTGATAAGTGTAGGAGATTACATCAAATTGTTGATAAGTGTAGGAGATTACATCAAATGGTTGGTAAGTGTAAAGATGACATCAATAGTTGGTACGTGTAAGAGATAATATCAATTGTTGGTAAGTGTAGAGGTGGCATCAAATGGTAGATAAGTGTAAGAGATGACATCAATGGTAGATATGTGTAAGAGATGACATCAAATGGTAAGTGTAAGAGATGACATCGAATGGCAAGATAAGTGTAAGAAATGACATCGAATGGCAGATAAGTGTAAGAGATGACATCACATGTAGATAAGTGTAAGAGATGACATCAAATGGTTGATAAGTGTAAGAGATGACACCTAGCTCCTTTTCGCTCCTTACACAGTGCAGAATGATCTTCACATGCCAGGTGATCTAGATGCCTATCAGACCTATTTTATTTGCGCTTCTTCACAATATAACAAAATGTACTCCGACTGTTCTTGAATTGTTTGCAAACATTTTCATCTGTGATACGATCTAAGTAAGAGATGCACAAAACCTTACTATAATATCTTATCTTCAAAGTTTGTATTTTTATTATGTAAAAAAAAAGTAAAGTACCCCTGTCCACGCCAAGTGGCGTATAGGGAAATATGGTGTTAGTGACCCTATATTTTACAGACCTTCAGCACATGATTTTTGG